>JADBHU010001115.1:0-11735 GCA_017140155.1 Fusarium devonianum
GAGATATACTATATCACGTGATAAAGCACTCTTACTGAACGAGGTGCTTTTGGGTAAAACGCAGTGCCTTCGTCCTTATTGGACCGTTACTGGTTCAACAAGACCTACCAGCCTCGGCGCGCAAAAAGTTGGCTCCGTATCCCCCAGAATGCTCCACCCTTCGACTCGCGGTCCGACCACCCATGTCAGGGTTCATACAGCTCCTAGCTGCATGCGACAGGTGTACGATACCAAGCTCCCGATCTCGCGACAAGAGCGATTTCGCCCCTCCGCAATTCAGAACGGCGACGCTCTGGACAGAACCGAAATAGACATGCGACCATAGACAGACGTGTTTTCTACAGATTGAACACCGACAGACGCCCCGCGGCGACGTCCTCCATAACAGCACCAGCCGCAACGAACTGGTGGACATGTTGAGCAAACACTAGATGTTAGGATGAGCTTGGATCCTTTGCTCCCCGTCGCTCCCGCGAGGGTGAAGGCGCTTCTACTGCCTCTAGGACAGATAAAGGCAGACCGTTTTGCTTCCTTCGTTGAGCGGCTACACCATGAACATGTTGTCCACCTTCGCGACATCACCGCCGATGGGCGACCTAATAGGAGTAAGTGGTACCATCACCAGCTGAGGACTCGGCCCTGACTTGGATCGCGCAGACATGTTCTCGCCTCTGGCATACCCGGACGGTGCCATGATCTATGACCTCGTTACCCACGTGCCACCGCCCTCGCACCTCTCGCTCTCGCCCTTCGACTTATACCGAGAACCCCTCGCCGTCATAGCTTTGGCCGACGGAGCTGAAGTAACCCAAACAGCATTCAGCAAACGACAATCCGCGAATGGCGCCGGACCGACGACAGCCGAAAAGAACATCAGAGCTCTATACCAGGAGCTTGAAGATCTACGCGATAACTACCCCAAGGCTCTCGCACACCAAGTCTTGCTATTCGACTATGTGCCCCCGAAAGATACCGATATTCCGATGCCAGAGGGACTTGTGGATATTCCCCCAGCCGAGAACTGCAAGAGGACAACCATAAAGACCGTCATGTGCAACATTTCTTCCCTGCTCCTCGCCGAGATGACGACACTGGCCAGGTCCTTCGAGGCCATGACGACAATCGAGTCTCCTGGGCATTACACGGGCGCGAGACATACGAATGGCGGATCATGGAGCGGTGAAGGTGGCGTGAATGGTCTCTCGAGGCGGAATTCGCAATACTCTCTTCGTCAGCCCGCACGCTCTAATTCAGCGGGTGGTATTATGGATAAAGCCCAGTCCCGCATGTCAATGCCAGCTTCAAGTCGCCCCGAGCTTCAGTCAAGCACCTCAACACCAGGACTGACGTCTTCAGCCACCAAGAGCGGCCTCTCAAACCCTCCCCTGACTTCAGACGGCGTCCAAAGTCCACCTGCGAGCACCAGTTCTACTCCGGAGCCGATCGCCCGACCGGACACTTCGGACGGTGGGCGAGATAGGAGTCGCGATAGGGTATCGGTGCAGGGTTTCGGATCCGGTAGCGTAAATGACCGCTGGAGGGTCAAGGGAAAGGGCCGGGCGGCTGTTGTCGTAGGTTCCATGTATCTCCAGGCCGGACGATGGACAGACTCTCTCAGGGAGCTGAGCGAAGCTGCTGTAGCGGTGCGGTCAGTGAATGACCACGTCTGGCACGGCAAGTCACTGGAGCTTATTATAGTGAACTTGTTTCTCCTCGGCTGGTCTGGCCTGGAGTTTCAAGTACCGGCCGTTTGCCTTCAGTTCCCAGACAAACCGACAAGCAAGCAAACGCCGGAACCGATTTCCGAGGACCCCGACCAACCTAAGCATCTCAGAAACCTTCAAGCAATACTTCCCGACCTACTGGACCGTATCATTGCCCTTTACACCAGGATATCATCCGACAATTTACCACCTCTCCCCCTTTCCGAGACACACATACGGTTCGCCAAGATTATGTCGGCCCTTCACTTGTGTGATGGCAAGCTCAATGAAAAGTCTCTCAAGATGATAGTCACTGGGGTGATGTCTGACCAGCCACTGGTCTCATCCCCACGATTTCTGATAACACCCACGAGGCAGCAAATCGTGACGCTGCTTTTCAAGGCGTTCCCTTCAACGGCTTCGGAGCTTCTTACAACGGTAGACCGAGCATCAATATTGAGCGGTATTGCGACTGTCCTCGGCCCCCTTGGCTTGCATCGTAAGAAGGCCATGGTGATACGGGAACTTGTTTCTGTACTTATTGGGGGCCTCGTCGAAGCGAGGACTCGAGGAGCTGCGGACATGGGCATACATCCCGCAGCAGGGCTAGTTTCGCTGGCTTCAGGAGCCGGGTCTGGTAATGGTGCCATGGCCCTTGATCTTGGCGAAGGGGATGTTGAACAAGGAATTGAAGCGCTACTTGGCCTCCTGTGCAGATCCTATGGCATCATTGGGTTCGATATGGCGAGGAAGACTGGCGACAAGGGAGCCAAAGAAGTCGATGACTCGGATGAAGTCGTGATTGCTAGGATACGCGGCCAGTCTGCAGCCAGGTTCTTTGGCTTTCCCGATGTCAAACTCAACATTCTGAGAGCATGCATCAACTTCTCGGAAGCATTACCGGACTTTGACGGTGTTCTCCGGTTTTCGAGCGACCTCTTGCGAACGGCAGGCTCAGGCGTAGCTCCCGGACCACGACGAGAGGACGCATCGCCAATGATACATCGAGACGAGCAGGTGCGATTAGCCACCAACATCTCAAGAACTTCAAATCTTGTTCAGCGGTTGGGTTACTCAGATCTAGCGGCAGAATACTGGGACGAGTTTTTCGTCAGGAGTATCAAGCTTGAGCCACCACCCAACAGCAAGACTCCCATACCCCATGCGAAAAACGTTTTGCCTGGCGCCACTGCAAGCCGAGCATCCCAGGACGTTGATCCTTTCATCTACAACCCTTTCCTCAAGAAGCTCGATGAAGTCAACCAGACACTCGTCGCTGACGAATTTACAACATTCAAGGTCACCCTTCAGAACCCCTTTGATATCGAGGTGGACGTCGAGAGCATTCGACTAGCTACCGAGGGCATCGAGTTTGAATCAGTTCCTGAGGCGACTGTTGTTGGACCCTATCGCACTCAAGTCATACGGTTGAGGGGACGACCAAAAGAAGCAGGGACTGTTACAATTATAGGAGCTGTTGCCAAGGTTCGAGGCTGTCGTGAGAGACGCTTCCCGGTGTTCTCCATGCCGTGGACGCCGAAGCAGGATGTGAAGGTCAAAGCTAGGGGCCTCGCTGCGCTTGACGAATCAGTCACCACTGTCCAGCCGTTTGCTCCCAAACTTGAGACTGAATCTCTGAGTCTCACAGCAATTCAAGCGCAACCCACTGTGGTAGTCAAGTCGACAACTCTCGCCCAATCTTCCCTGATGATTCTGGAGGGCGAGAGGCAGGTCTTTTCGGTCACGTTGCAAAATCTTTCCGAGACGCCGGTGGATTTTATGCTCTTCTCTTTCAAGGACTCAACGCAAGAGCCTCTTCTGGCTGCCATCAACAACCGAGATGCAACCCCCGCTGAACTGTACGAGTATGAGCTGGCATTGATGAAGAAGCAAGCGCTGCGGCTTCCGAAGAACCAGCAAGGTCGAAATATAGCCCCGGGCGGCGAGGCGACGTTTGAGTTTGAGATACTGGGCAAGCCTGGATTGACATCTGCAGCCATCCAAGTCGATTATACTCATCTTGGATGCCCCCAAGATGAGATTACGGAGCAATTTTATACACGACAGGTTTCTTTGGATTTGACGGTAACTGTCAACGCCAGCGTCGAGCTCTCTCGGATCGATACATTGCCGGTGCATGGCGAGATACCACGGCCGCTATGGGATCGCTTGGGGAGTTCTGTAACCGCCAAGCCTGATGAATACTGCCTTTTGTCGGTGGATCTACGCAATGCCTGGCCTAGCCAGGTGGCGGTCCACCTAGAAAGTGACGACGGTGTATTCGTGGACGAGGATATTCTGCCTGGACATACCAGTCGTGTCATCTTGCCAGTCAAGAGAGTCTATCTGGAGGACCCTCATGCCACGGTACCTACGCTGAACCCGTCACGAAATCGACAGTTTGTGGTGAGCGCAAGCAAAATCTCACCTGAGATGGAACGTGCAAATCGTGAAGCTTTCTGGTACAGGGAGAGAATCTTGGGCTGTCTCAGAGCGACGTGGAGAACGCTGTCACTACCTAAGCGGAGCGGCACCATCGATCTGAGGAACATCAGGCTATTGACGCGGATGATCGAGGCGATCAAGGTCGACGAGGTTGAGATAGACATTTCGGTTCATGACGCCAACGGCAATCCAGTCAACGGGGATGTAGCTTACGTGGACGAATTCATGCAGCTCAAGGTGCGCGTCACCAACCGGACGGCCCAGAGGATCCATCCACTCTTGAGGATCTTGCCGGCGCTCTGCCACAGGCCAGGCAGCGTTGCCCTGGAGTTTACGCGCAAGATTGCGTGGAACGGCACGCTACAGCAGGCCATTCCCATGCTGGAAGCGCACGGCAGCGCAGAAGTCTCGGTCGGCATGACGGTGCTGTGTCGGGGCGAGTTTGAGATATCGGCATCAGTGGAGGAGGTGCAGGTCTGGGAAGAACCGACCGTGGCTCCGAAGACGCCAGGGCGGCCCAGGTCAGAGACGCAGACGATGATGGATGCAGCTTTGGGAGTAAAGGAGAGGCGGCTCTGGCATGCGAGACATACCTGTCTGCTCACGACGACAGACCGCAAGTAGTGCTCGCGTGCACCCTCGATTTGATTACAGCAAGCGGGACGGAGTTGTGACGGAGATGAAGAGACTTGCACCTTGACTTACGATAGATCAACGGGGCCGAGAGGAAAGCCTATATATTACCATACTCTGGGATGGTTAGTGAGCCCGCGGCATCAAACAGCGAGCGGGCGGTGAACACTTATACTCATCGTTACTATATAAAGACACGAAGCTACACTGGAGTCTTTGGACTGCATTGGCTCGCCATTGAATATGATTACATGTTTTATCCAACTGCTGAGGAGCCCTGCAGTGGTAGTGAGAGTGAGCGTGCAACCCTCAGTAATAGAGTTGGACGCCATCGTCGCCACTTTTTAGCTCCCGAGGTCGCCTTAGCCCCGGGATGTCGAGAAAATTGGGGACGAAATAACTCTTTTGCGTTGGCAATGCTTGGATTTCTGTTAGGTTGGTACTTTGACCCGTTACCCACGATGCTTCCGCGCACCCCCGAGTCAGCTCCGGCTTGAAGCGGCAAAAAGTGATTTGCACCGCCGAAGGCTTATCGGTTTTGCCCGCCGGTCACGTTTATCGCTTCACATCATTTCAGATCGTTCTTCATATATCGATCGGCCTATCGTTCCAATTACTGCCTCATTCTGTCGTATTCGTTTCTGCCTTTCCTGTTTTTGTCTTGGCCCACAAAGGCCGACGACATGGCGACGGGACCAAGCACCGAGGCCGAGGCGACAACGGTCAAGGCTCCGAAGCGGATTCTCTTCATCGACGCTTATGACTCCTTCACCAACAACATCGTCTCACTCCTGGGGACGATCCTCGGCGCACAAGTCTTTGTCATAAAGATCGATCTTTCGGTGGTGGAGAGGCTCGGAGATGAGACCGAGACTGCGCCCAAGAGATCCTGGACAGAGGCTGAGTTTTTAGAAAACCTCTCCCAGTTTGACGCCGTCGTATGCGGCCCCGGCCCGGGCTCGCCACTGAATCCGGAGGACGTCGGCGTTTTTCGTCTTCTATGGGATCTCCCGGAGCAGCTTCAGCTTCCGATCCTGGGCATCTGCCTCGGCTTCCAGAGCCTCGTTGCGGCGCATGGCGGCGCGATCCGGCGGCTGCAGAGGGGCCTGCACGGCATGGTGAGGGAGATTGAGCACCGCGGCGATGCAGCAGGAGATATCTTCCAGGGCGTCCCCTACTTCAAAGCTACGCTGTATCACAGCCTGTGCGCGGATGTCGGACAGGACGACGACGCGGAGTGGCAGCACGAGAAGCGCTGGACGCCCACGGCGAGGGCGCCGCAGCTTCAGCCCCTGGCCTGGACGACGGAGGAGCGCGAGGATGGACGCCGAGAGAGGGTTCTCATGGGCGTGAAGCACATTGGAAAGCCGCTGTGGGGGCTGCAGTATCACCCAGAGTCCGTCTGCACCGAGGCCGCTGCCCAGGGCGTGCTCGTCAACTGGTTCCATGCCGCGCTGCAGTGGAACAAGATCCACGGACGGCGGACGCAGGGGCCGTTTCTGCAGATACAGACTCTTTCTCCGCCGAACCATCTGGAGTCTGTTGCTGCGCACAAGGCGCGGCTGGGGGAGTCAGCGGAGGCTGAAGAGTCGAGATGGTGGTCTAGCTCGCAAGTAGACGCGCAACTCCAGGCACCGTCGCTGAAGGAGTTTGGAAGGGGGTGTGAGTACACTCATCGCACGATACCTCTTCCGCAAGGAGCTGGCGTTCCTGAAGTCGTTGAGGCTCTTGGTCTGGCGCGGGGCGAGTCCATCATTCTCGACTCGTCAAGCTCCAAGAACGGAGATGCTTTGGCTGTGAGCAGCATCGTCGCTCTCGAGGTGGAAACCGCGCTACGACTCGAGTACAACGTGTCTGATGACCACGTCACAATTCGGCTTCCTGCAGCAGCTTGTGGCGAGGATCAAATCGAGACCATCAGCCTCGAGGGTGGAGTCGTTAGTGTTTGGGAGATCATCTCCGACTTCTGGGAGGCACGAAGCCATCCGCCCAGCTCGGGCGAGTCCAAGTCGGCGTTCAAGGGTGGCTTCATGGGGTTTATTACGTATGAGATGGGCCTGCATGGCCTCGAGAAGAATCTGGTCTCAGGAGACAGGGGACATAAGCGACCAGATATCTGTTTGGCGTGGGTGACCAAGAGTATCGTCCTGGATCATCGAGCTGGTGTCGCGTATATTCAGAACTTGAAGCCTCGAGGCGCCGACAACTCGTGGCTAGAAACGATGACGGAGAGGATACAAGCCTCCGAAGGCTGGAGAAACGCAGAGGCGGGAGTCATCAACAGACAACTCAACGGCAAGCAAAACAAGGCAGCGGAACACAACGATCGAGTCACGATCACGACACCGCAACCAGACATCTACGAGGAACAAGTCCGGGTCTGCCAAGACTTTATCGCCGCGGGAGAGTCGTACGAGCTTTGTCTCACGTCGCAGACGACAATGATCCGGCCCCGAGCACGACAGACGTTGAACAGATCACTGAAAGGGGCACACAATCAAGACACTCCTTGGGCAATATATCAGACATTACGACAACGACAGCCAGCACCGTTTGGTTCCTTTATTCGTCTCGGCGGCGCGACGCTCTTGAGCAGCTCTCCCGAACGTTTCTTGCGCCACGACAGTGATGGACTGTGCTCCATGAGGCCGATGAAGGGCACTGTCCGCAAGTCCGAGGCCGTTTCAACTCTGGCCCAGGCCGAGGAGATTCTGCACGTACCCAAGGAAATAGCCGAAAACCTCATGATCGTCGATCTAGTCCGCCACGACCTACACGGCGTCTGCGGCGTTGGCAACGTCACTGTTCCCGACTTGATGAAGGTGGAAGAGTACGCGACCGTCTTCCAGATGATAACGGTTGTCAACGGACAGCTCCCTGGGCCAAGGATAGACAAGTCAAGCGAGGTGCGACAGGCTAGCTTCAGCCGTCCATGTCCGTATACAGGCCTAGACGCGCTGTCTGCGGCTCTCCCCCCTGGAAGCATGACGGGAGCGCCCAAGAAGCGCAGCTGCGAGATTCTCCAGGTCATTGAGCGAAACCAGGAGCGAAGCCTCTACTCTGGCGTGGTGGGCTACATGGACGTCACGGGCACAGGCGACTGGAGCGTGACGATACGTACCATGTTCCGTTGGGATGATGAGGAGGCTCCGGCTCAAGAAGAGAATGCAGAGCCGATGGAGGTTTGGCGCATTGGAGCTGGTGGTGCGGTGACGATTCTGAGCACGCCCGAAGGAGAGAGGGACGAGATGTTCACCAAGCTCGCAGGCCCTCTCGGCGTCTTTCGAGACACGGCATAACCTCAAAAAGTTCAAAATTGGTGACTTTTGTATATTTGATGGCATTGAGAGACGCGGGCATCTGAAATTAGTAGCATTGATTTGGACATGATACCTCAACGTACACATCGTCGGAGTTTTGGGATTCAACAGCATTAGATGGAGAGTGTAAGCATATGGGATGCTAGTAGCTGAAAAACATATTCATGGTAAAAACTTGTACTGTTGGTGACAAATTAGACCACCTTGAAGTGGCACTGACCATTCACCATCTCCATTGAGCTGACACAGACGTTGTAAACACGCTGGATGCCAAAGTGACCTCTGCCTCCTTTCGTTTGTACACGCTTATGCACCCAGTAGTATTGGCCTTCCTCCTGTTTCCCTTGTAGACGCGCCATGCTGTTTCCTCGAATAAATTGAGGACGCCGAATCGCAGAGTGTTTACGCGCGCGTATCTAGAACTCTTGCTCCTCTTGGAAGAACATGCCGAAGCTGATGATGGTTCCGTATATCAACAGACCGCCAACCACGGACATGATCATGGCTTGGATCTGGATAAGGCCGGAGTGTGCAAGGACAATAGGGAGAGCTAATAGATCCGTTAGCATGAAAGGTCCTACCAGGCTGTATTTCCGTTCCTGCAACCAGCGGCGCAGCCTTTCCCAGCCCCGCCGGTGCAAGGGTCAGTAACGAGAGGATCTTCAACACGTACCAATTCCCATAACAACAAAGAAACCCGTAAAGAACCTCCCAAGATCTAGAACAGCAGCGCCGGAGCTCTCAAAAAAGTCGTCGGGGTTGGCGCAGTGACCGCAGATCCAGTTGGGAATGGGAGCAATGACATAGGTGGCGACGACAAGCAGCGGGTAGTAGACCTTCCAGAGGGCGCACGAGAGGATGACGAGGAGGAATCCGACGGCGAGGACAAAGGAGAGGGCGATGATGGTCTTGAGGCCGGCGGTCGGCATCGTGGGCGGTGTTTTCGGCGGACGAGGCTTATGCGAAGGGTTGGGAGACGGGGAGGGGAATTCGGCGATGTCGGCAGCTCCCCGCGGGGAGAGGAATAACGGGTCTTCGGGGGGTGGAAGCCTTAGGCAACGATACCGAAGACTGAAGCTTGTTTCCGGACGCGACGGCGCTGGAGGACGTTGAAAGAGGGTGAGTCGTGAGTTGCGCGGGCTAGTCGAGGCAGGCCAAGTTCCAAGGTGATGCTATCGCAGCAGGCTGTCAATATCCAGGTACGTACACTCCAGCGTGCTGCCACAGGTGACGCAGAGCCGCAGCAGGTGCATCAGCGCCGGAGAAACCATATCCCGTCACCCCAAACCACGGCTCCAATTTTGGAAGGCGGTGAGCGCTTGCTCCTGGTCAGCAAGGACCTGGATTGGCGCGCAGCGGGGAGGGTCCGAGCGTCTTCCCGCCCAGCAATTTGACGGGCCAAAAAAAAAACTGGTCGAGACTGATTTTCCTGGGAGGAAAAAAAAGAAGGCCCCGCTACCTACACCTTTTGCATCTTCTTCATTCTCTTGTCTTGAAGAAAAAGGCTGCAATAACTGCCTCTTCTCGGATCAAAGGTCTCGGGTCAATACCTGGGCTTCTCTATCTCGAATCCCAAAGTTCTCTCTCTGTGAGAACTTGCAATCGCACCGCTACAATGGCCTCCGACGAGATTATCTGGCAGATCATTAACCAGCAGTTTTGCTCCTTCAAGCTAAAGTAAGTTTCTCTATGCGCCCTTACTCCTCTGGCACTTGGCCTCGAGTAAATGTGCGAGCATCCGGAATCATGAGCAGCATACTGACCGTCGCCCAGAACCGACAAGAAGCAAAACTTCTGCCGCAACGAACACAACGTTACCGGTCTCTGCAATCGTCAATCATGCCCGCTCGCCAACTCCCGCTATGCCACGGTCCGGCAGCACCCGACCAAGCAGACTCTCTACCTCTACATGAAGACGATTGAGCGCGCGCATTTGCCATCCAAGATGTGGGAACGCATCAAGCTATCCAACAACTACAACAAGGCTCTCGAGCAGGTCGACGAACGCCTCATCTACTGGCCCAAATTCCTCATCCACAAGTGCAAGCAACGCCTCACCCGCCTGACACAGGTGCAAATCCGCATGCGTCGCATCGCCGCCGAGGAGGAGCGTTTGGGCGAGAAGCTCGTGCCCAAGATGGCGCCCAAGATCAGGCACCGTGAGCAGGCTCGAGAGCGCAAGGCCGAGGCGGCTGCTAAACTAGAGCGCACCATCGAGCGCGAGCTGGTCGAGCGCCTGCGACAGGGCGCCTACGGTGATCAGCCTCTCAACGTCAGCGAAGACATCTGGAAGAAGGTGCTCAACGCCATGGAGCGCGAAGGCCAGGGCCAGCGTGACAAGGACATGGACAAGGGTATCACCGAGGACGGCGAGGAGGTCGAGGACTGGGACAGCGAGGAGGAGGACGACAACCTCGAGAACCAGGTCGAGTACGTGTCGGACCTTGACGAGAGCGAGGAGGAGCTCGGCGACCTCGAGGACTGGCTCGGCAGCGATGACGAGGATGAGGAAGACGAAGATGAAAACGACGACGATGACAGCGAGGAGTCCGAGACGGAGAAGGCCGGCGTCAAGCGAAAGCGCGGAAAGGCCATCAAGATGAAGAGCAAGCGGCCCAGACAGGAGGAGAAGGAGAAGCTGACGCTCACCAACGAGCTGGCTTGGTAATCAGGAGTCTTCATACAAGGGGAGATAAACTAAAGCCTCGGCGTTTGAGGAGTTTTTACGTGGTCTTGTCATTGCGAATGAAACTGGACGAGGAAGAAACACGGGCAGGGATTTCTTCTCACGATGCTATGGTGTTACTGAGCCGGTTCACTTTATCAGCATGGCGGTGTACGGATACCAAAAATAAATTGCCATATTGTTCTGCCTATTGTCACTTCACACGTTGTTTCCTATCATATTGAACCCAAGCATAGTCCTATCGCGCAAGTACTCCAGGGCCAGAGTATTAATACATGCGTTCAAAGTTGAGCCCCCCACTATCAATCACCAAGTCTCGCACGCCTACCCTGAAGTTATCCACTGGGACCCCTGTCAAAATGGCGCCGCGGTGCATTTTAGCTCAGGCAGCTATGAAACCCCACTGCTCCCCTGCAAACGTCACCAGTTCACCGTCCCTCAGCATCCACTTCTCCCCTCTTCAAACCTCCCATTGTCCTTGATTGTTCGCGAACAACTCTTCTGATTTTCTCTCCTATTGCGACAGCAGCTGGCTGCACCACATTAATTGCACCAGCGGTACAGCGTCGCATACGTTACAGTAAACCACGGCGTCCTGACCGGGCGCGGGGCACCGAAAGTGGTCCATCTCACGACCCCTGGCCTCACACGACACAAGCCTCCATCCATTTGTAACGAGCTTCGTACCTTGTCCACCCTTCGACACGCAACGAGCGCCCCCCGAAAACGCATAGAGACACACAAACACCCGAGACACCACCCAAGACAGAGCGCACACAGCTTCACGATGGCGTCCTGGTACTCCAACCTTGTCCAGAAGACGTCGTCCCAGATCTCCTCCCTCCGCCAGAACCTCCTCTCCGGCGACGCAGACGGCGACACCGACGACGACACCCACGTCTGCCGCGTCCTCCGCGGCTACTACACCGAAAAGGGCCGCCCCCTGCC
>JADBHU010001119.1:0-15093 GCA_017140155.1 Fusarium devonianum
CTCGCAGCTGCCAGCGTGGTCGCTGCCAGCAACGCCCTCCCCGCCATCACCGCCGCCCCTGAGGCGCCCCCTGCCCGTCGCGACCTCGACGACATCATCTCCTCCGCCGAGAACATCGCAGGCGACGTCAAGACATGGGGAAAGGACAAGGCCGATGATGTAAAGACCTTTGTCGAGGACCACGCCTCAGATGCCGAGTCCTGGGCCAAGGATCACGCCTCTGACGTCGAGACGTGGGCCAAGGACAAGGCCTCGCACGTCAGCACCGCTATTGACGGCGCCGAGACCTGGATCTCCACAAAGGCCGACTCCGTGAGCTCTCACGTTCGCAGTGCCGTCGACGGCGCCGAGACTGCTGTCAAGAACAGCGACGACGACGACGACAACGCTGCCATGAGCCTGCGCGGCCAGGCTGGTTTTATCGCTGCCGCGGCTGCCCTCGGCGCCACTGCCTTTGGCTTCATGATGGCTTAAGCGCAATGATTTTTCCAACACTCGAGCATGTCCTCTCAAGGAGGAAAACAACAAAGATACCCCCTTAGATAAGCACGGGATACAATTTGATTTGACGGAGTTATGGTCCCACAAGGCATAAAGCACGACATCTGCACAGGAAGGGATTTAGTACGCAGGTTCGCGACACAAGCTTGCGAAGTAGCAAGAGAGCTAGGATTCTAGACGATTAATCAATTTATATCTCATATGTTCACTTTTGCTTATTTCCTCACGCGCAATCAATTGCCTAACCAAGCGCTCGGGCGTATATAATACCCTGGACATAGATTGATCAAAAGGCTCCCAAATCAGCTTCTTCTATCTAATAGTACAAGATCATCTCCGTAATATGTAATACAGTATACTCATTTACAGGTTTCCCTCCCATTTCAATTCTAAATGTAGAATCGGCATAGCACTTCCCGCAAGTCGCGAATAATACATCCTTAGCCGTTGATTCGGCCAAGGCTCCCTTCAACCTTTGGGGCGTGGAAACCCATAATGTGAGGCTCATTGACCCGACCGAGAGCGGAGCTGAAGCCCATAAGGCTCGAGTTGCTCGTTCGTCAGCTTGCTCGGTGCCTTGACAAACGGGTCCTCGCCCTTCATCGTCTTGGGGAACGCAATGACATCCCGCACTGTCGAGGTATCAGTCATGAGCGCGACCAGACGGTCAAAGCCCAGAGCAAATCCGGCATGTGGCGGACATCCCGACCGCAAAGCCTCAAACAAGTGGGCAAAGTCGCCGATGCGCTTGTCCGTCATCTTGAGGATGTCGCGCATGATAAACTCTTGCACATCGGCGATGTGGATACGCTCGCTGCCGCCCCCGATCTCGACACCGTTCAAGACGAGATCGTAGGCTGCGCTCTTGGCCTCCAAGGGTTCCGTGAAGAGAAGCTCCAGGTCAGCTTTAGACAAGGGAGCAGTGAAGGGATGGTGAGATGCTGCGATGCCGGCAGCGCCCTCCTGGCCCGGCTCGCCCTCCTCGGTAGGCTTGAACATGGGGAAATCAGTCACCCACACGAACTGAAGAGACCCTGGGTCGCCGAGCCGAGGCTTGGCCATGTAGCCAGCTTCCACAAGCGCTTTCCACAGCATATTGCGGATGTCACCAATCTTGGTCGAGCCAGAGCAGTATTGACCCTTGGGCCTTTCTCGAGCTTGGAAGACGACAAGATCGCCATCGTTGACCTCTTTGCCCTCGGATATGAGGTCCAGCACGTTTTGGAACTCAAAGCCGAGAGACGAGAAGCCGCTGAGCGGTTTACTTGTGTCGCATACCAACACTTGAGGCTTTCCGTCTGGATTCTCGCCGAGCGCAGGGGGAAGATCGTCCATGAACTTGATGACGAAGTCGCGGGCTTCCCGGGGAGAGCATCCTTCAAGCGGGAAGGTAAAAGCCTCGATTAACGGGTCTTCAAGATGAGTGATCATGCTGATAAATTGCTGGTAGGGTTCAAGATCGGGAAGCGTGTGGATCTGGGGATTGTCAGTCATGTACTCCCTGAGGGGGCTTCTGCAGTCAATACCTTATTGGGAATACGCAAGTCAGGCTTGTCCGATCCATAGGCTTTGATGCTGTCCTGGAACTTGAGCGTCGTGAAATGATGAGCAACGGGCTCGTCTGGCGCTCGAGGCCCGTCAGGAATCTCCGCCAGGACGGGAACCCGCTCTCCTCGGATATCCTTATAGCTATGCGCCGGCCGCATCGCCTCTAGGGCACCCAGCACAATGTCGTTGACATCTTGCCTGACCCTGGGTGCGCCAGCGAAAGACCACTCCATATCAAGCTGCGTGAACTCTGGTTGACGATCCGCCCGCGAGTCCTCATCGCGGTAGCAGCGCGCCCACTGCATATACCGCGACACGCCGCCCGCCATGAGAATCTGCTTGTACTGCTGGGGGCTCTGAACCAGGGCGTACGCCATGCCGCGCTGGCGAGTCGGCACGAGAAACTCCCTGGCACCTTCGGGCGTCGACTTGAATAGCGTCGGCGTCTCGATATCCGTGAAGCCCTTCTTCAGCAGGCCCTGGCTGAGCTCCCCCTTCAGCCATGACCGGAACTTGAGCCGGGCCTGCACCTCTGGGTGGAATCGGATCTGGAAATGTCGCTTGGTCGGGGGGAATTGTACTTCGGGTGTGACGATGAGGTTCTGAGGTACGCTGTTAAGGGCTCGGATATCTTTGAGGTAGACTGTGGTCTTGGAAGAGGTCTCGTTGAGGGCTTCGCGACTCGCATCGGCGGCTTCATTCTGGACGTTGACGAGGACGGGGCTATTCGCGGGGATCTGTCGGAAGAGCGAGTGCGCATCGGTGCCGTTTCCAGCGTCGGAGCAGATCTGGATGATCTCGCCTGAGGGGGTCGTGAGGTCGGCAAAAGAGAGGCTCTTGGAAACGTTCCTCCGCTTGCCTAGAAATCCAACACATCTACCGTCGCTGCCATACTCGAAGGGCACATCCGTGTTGCTGTCTGGATTGCGTCAGCGATTGAGACTCCTCGCATAGCTGTGGTGGTCATACACTTATCCCAGGTGCTCAGAATCTCTTCGCGCGCAGGCCGAGCTGCTGCTTTGGACGCGACAATGGAGCTCTGGCTGAAGCTTTGAGGGAGGCATTGCCGAGTGCGCAGCAGTGCTAGGGAAGTTGTTAGGGCCCTGCGACGTAGGCTCGAGCTACAGCGACCTAAATGAAGAACCATGACCGCACAGAACCGACAAGTTTGCTGCGATCATGCGAATCGAGTCATTGTCGAAGGGCCGTTTACGGTGGGCCGATTCGGATCGCGAAAGTTCAAGGTGAGATTCGGTGAGGGGCTTAGCGAGAAATCTGACCCACTTTGGATTTCGGTGAGCAACTGTCGTTTCGCATAACAAAAGTCGTACCCTGATTGCACGTCGTCTGATCGGGAACTGCCAATCCCGTGACGGATGCTTAATCTTGGTCTTGTGATCGGATTGTTTGAGGCTTGGTAAGTCAAATCAAGAACGAGGTTTACGACGGAAGTTATACAGTTGGCAGAAACACGTGTGAGGAACTGAGGGCTCATGGTCGAGCAATTGGAGCATCAAGCTCAATCACCAATTGGCTATTCGCGGGCAGCCTGAATGACGGGCACTGAATATACTTCGTTCTGCCAGTCCACGGACGGATTAGGCATATATGTTCCTCGAAGGGGAACCTATCTTTATGTGAACTCACCGAATGCTGATCTGAGAAATTGAACGATGTACGACTCCAGTAAGTTCCTAGACGTGGAGAGCTGGTCATAGTACGAATTACTGCAAAATCATTTTATCCAATCAGGAAGCACCAAGGCGTGGTGGCAGAGTGGTCTAATGCGATAGACTAGAAATCTATTCTCTTCGGAGGCGTCTGTTCGAATCAGGCCCACGTCGTTTCTTTTTGCCGCGTCGTGACATTGATTATTGGTTTAACCCTATTAGAAAGTAGTATAATTATTAGGGCAAGAATGAACAGAGTAATTACCGCGTCGTTTTTGTCTGGGGTCGAGTACTTGATCAAGGCTGCTGCCCGTTTGTACAAACCTTGACAGTTAAGTTCAGGAATGATTTTGCGCATGGGGATGCTAGTGTCTACCTGCTTAGTTGCGATACTGCAATGAGATATAGGTTGCTATCAATCGTATAGACTCTATAGCTAGGGAGGATGGTGAAATCTTATTATGGTGTCCAAGACCATATCGATGCTCTCATATGAGATGTTGTAGCCAGTAGGAAAGTCGAACGTTCCAAGGTTGATTGATGAGTATCAAGCTTGTAAACCTTGATTCTTCATAACTCAATAATGTCGTCAAGCGAGTGTTCAAGTACCTCCATACTTGTCAAAGCATCGAACGTAGAGACATTTTACGAGGAAAACAGAGCGACTGCTTCCTCGGTTCTTGAACTGTGCTGAGGCTTTTCAATCGAGTCCCTACGAGTTCGGTAATAACTCCTGAATAACCTCCATGCCATACGTCATATCACGTCGGCGGTCAACAGAGACTGGCGGAAATCATATCGGATATAGAGCCTGCGGGAATTTGTAACGAGTGCCTTGCGAGTCAGGGAGGATGTAACTACTACGTAGTTGCCTCGCTATATTCCAGTTTACCGACTCAGAAGACCCCAACTCAAACTTGAATTCACCCTTGAATCTCGCGGCTGGGGTGCTTCTTGTTTCTTATTCCGGACAATGATGTAATGTCGTCAGATACCTTAATCCTCCAAGGTGCGGATTACCAAAGATAGAAGTTGGAAGCACAAGCGGTATCCACTCACGCTTATTACAACCGGATTGTTCCGCCACATTTTATGGAGCGCTTCCCTGGTTAGGATCATGGCCTAGCGCTGTCGATCTCTGGGGCCTCCATGATCCGGAGAACCAGCGATTCGGGATCTTAACGAACGCGATTCAACAGAATGTATATATATAAGCTTTATCCTTGACTAGTCGGACAGTTCTCTGGTGAGACGACGACTCCCGTCAAGAACTTCTTTCAACCTTTAGACTGGTTCTATTATTCCTTTAAAAAAAAATTGCCAAAGGCTCGAGCTACCAAGATGCGGACCTGGTTCGGCCGAGGCAAGAACCTGCAACTAGCAGTTACATCGTGTTGCCTCTGTGCATTCATCCTCTACGGATACGACCAAGGCGTTTTCGGCGGCATTATCGAAAACGAAGACTGGTTACGGCAGTTCAAGCATCCCAGCGACACCTTGACTGGTTTCATCACAGCAAGCTACAATCTCGGTTGTCTGATAGGATGCTTCGTCAACTTCTTCATCGGCGAGACCCTCGGCCGCCGTCGCACGATCTGGTTCGCGATGGGCTGGATCCTTGTTGGTGCTGCACTGCAGGCGACTGCGTTTACTCGTGGCCACCTCATTGTTGGACGAATTGTCACAGGCGTTGGCACTGGTCTCAAGACGTCTACAGTTCCTATGTGAGTTGATCAGGTGCTCTGAACTATTGGAGGTGCTAACAATATTTCTGCAGGTATCAATCTGAACTCTGTGAAAGCAAGAGACGAGGCCGACTTGTCTCGGCGGAGGTCATGTTCGTCGGTATCGGAATCGCCTTCGCATACTGGTGGGACTTTGCTTTCAGCTACGTCGGCGGCACCTTTGCGTGGCGATGGCCCATTGCGTTCCAGGCCGTCTTTGCTCTGTGGGTGATTGTGATTGTCTTTGGAATTCCTGAATCACCGCGTTGGCTGCTCAAGCACGGCAACAAGGAAGAAGCCATCAACGTCTTGTCTGCTATTTACGACAAACCTGTCGACCACCCAGACATCATCCAAGAGTTTCACTCGATCGAAGAAGCGCTTTCCATCGAGGCCGAGGTTGAAGGCAGCACTTCATGGAAGTCGACGTTTAGGAAGGACAAGGTCAACACCAGATATCGCGTGTTGCTCGCATGGTTTGTTCAGTTCATGAACCAAGGAGGTGGCATCAATTTGGTTGTCTACTACATCCTGAGTAAGTCTCATATCACTTCTGGCACATTCGTCTTGTTAACCTCCTGCAGCCGTTTTGACCGACAGTGTTGGGTTGAAGTACAAGCTCGCCCAGATCATCGCGGGATGCATCCAACTTATGTTCCCCATCGGCTCCCTTCTTCCTTCGTTGGCGTTGGATAAGATGGGTCGCCGCTCCACGATGCTCTGGGGCTCAGCAGGTCTAAGCTTCTCGATGCTCATGGTCGCTGCACTGTTATCCCAGGCAGATGGCACTGATAGAGGAAAGGCATTTGCTGCTGGCTCTGTTGCTTTCTTCTTCACGTATATGCTCGTTTTTGGAGCAAGTATGAACTGCGTTCCTTGGGTTTACGTCCCAGAGATCCTTCCGCTCAATGCCAGGACGCGAGGAACTGCGATCGGTGTGAGTTCAAACTGGCTTTGGAACTTTGTCGTGGTAAGTAATCGTTTGCTACCCTAGCCCTCACTTTGGCTAATACATCGCACCAAGGTTATGATAACGCCCGTCATCCTCAACCGTCTCAAATGGAAGGCCTATCTGATCTTTATGGCGACCAATCTTATCTTCATACCCATCATATACTTCTTCTATCCAGAGACTTCGAACCTCGCTCTCGAGGAAGTAGACCACATCTTTTCCCGCGGCGGTAATCCCGTGGCCATGGCTAAGGAGATGCAGAAAGAGCTTGCAACTACTGGGCGTCTGGACGTGGAAAATTATGTCTCTGAGAAGAGGGCATCGAACAGTATTGGCGACGGGAAGTCAGAAAAGGGCGAAGAGCGTGTGGAGCATGCTAATCCCTAGATGAGGCCATATGCCATGACCAAGAATTGCCCGATATGTTTAATTTTCTTCCAGACTAGCCTTATACATGATGCAGATCCTACCTATTATCGAACAGCTAGAGCAATCTGAAACAAGGACGCTCCAAAATCACGACGTTTTTGAAAGCACAGCAAAGAGCGGCTTAAAATTTTGCGTCGATTAAATATGTTGTAACAGAAGACGCTCCCTTAATGTCATCATCCAGGACGCTACAATCTGCATTGAGCCGAGCAAGCCGCTACGGAGAAGCTGCTGTCACGCGTTGACTGATGCATATCGGCGTCTATACTTCCTCCCACAATATCGAGTATGTGACCTTGATCATACCTGCACCAGATTATGCATACTCCTATGGCACTTCAAGCAGCACCGATCAGTCGACAGGAACTGGTCTCACAGGATATGGACCTGGTGTTGCAAAAGGGCGCCATACTAGTCTTACCCATGTGCCAGCGAAACTTATTGTATGTTTATATCTAAACACGTTTTTCGTATTGTTTTTCTATATATATTCGAAACCAAAGACTAACGCCACAACAAATCAAAAACTAACTAGTCTAAATAATCCTAAACCAGACAAAGATGTGTACTTCTAGAGCTCTTTGATAAAACCCACCTCGACTATTTTGTCAGCATCAATATCAAGATCAGCAAGCTTGGTGCGGGAATTCTCTCGGATCCAAAGGAAAATCCACAGGAGCCAGGACCGGAGATAAGCCTTAACAGACCAGGAACCTTGGCTTGGCCGGCGAATCTTCATCGTCTCCTTGCCAAGAACATACACCATGCGGGAATCCCGGGAGGATCGTAGCATGTCCAACTCTGCACCCGTGGTAGCATTTTGTCGACCAGATGTAATTGCGAGCTCAATCTGCTGAACAACATCGCCAGCGAGTCCTGGGTACAAGACATTGTCCATGTAGCCGTGGCGTAACGTGACAGCATAGCATGAGCTGATCTCAGGGACACGCCTGACGAGATAGCGATCGGCCAAGGATATCGTAGGTACCGGAAGCGGACGCATATTGAAGAGTACAACGACTGCCGGTCGTGCGGCAAACTTGATAACAAATTGGGCAAAAGATGGGGGTAGCGCCTCCGCATCACCAGATTTGTCGAAGAATATGCCCAAGCCTGGAACAGTAGAAATAGGCAATCCACCAAAGGTAGAGGTCAAGGCTGTCGGAGTTGGAGACGTCGAAGGCATGATCACACTGCGATCCAACAGCGCTCTGGGCGAAACCTCATCCTGAGACTCGGCTTCCCACTGACACTCTTTTCCAAAACGCCAGAGAGTGAAAATGCAGGAAAGAATGAAAGAGAGCAAGAGTGTGAACCAGGCACCTTCGGGAACCTTTTCATAGACCGAAGATAGAAAGGCTCCATCCAGACAGGCTAACACCAGCCAGAGTGGAAAGACGACATATGCAGGCAATCTCCAGACAAGGATTGCTACGAGAGCAACCATGCAAGTGGTGACTGGAGAGGTCGAGAAGTCAGTCAAGCTCTGTATGAAGATGTGAGTTGAACTTACTGAATGTGACGGTAATGACGCAAACACCATATGCGTGACCTAGGGATGTAGTCTATAGAGCTTTGAGTTGAGAGTTCATACGGATAACCGGGGTATAGAGTAACTTACATTGTTGTAGACTGCCGTGACAATCACCGTACCAATCATCAACAGCCAGTTTGCCAGTGGCATATAAACCTGCTCATGGAATGTGTCGCTCGTGTGGACGACTTTGATGTGAGGGAAGTATGAAAGCCTCATGATTTGGATCAAGAGTTGGAATGTCGAGGTTATCATGGCCTGAGAGGCAACGATTGCTGCGAGAACGGCAATGACCAGGCTGAAGTAAAGGGTCCCAGGAGGGACTGTCTTGAAGAAAGGATTGGTGAAAGCTTGCTCAGTCTCGTCATGGGATATGTACGCGGCTTGCCCCACGTACGCGATAAGCAGACATGGATAGACCAAACATAACCACGATAGCTGTACTGCGCGCTTACTGAATGCTCCCAGGTCTGCAAAAAGAGCCTCGACGCCGGTGAAGGCCAAGAGGAGGCCGCCGAGAGACCTCCACCCTTGGTGCCCATTGCGTACGAGGTATGCAAATGCGAAGTGAGGGCTGAAGGCTTTGAGGACAGTGTAATCGTGAACCACAAGATTGTGAATGCCCGCACACAGATTGAACAGAAGCCAAATGACGACGATGGGTGCAAAGACGGTACCGATCTTTGAGGTGCCAAGCGGTTGGATGACAAAAAGCGCAACAAGGATGCCGCAAGAGATGCCGACGATGGTAGAGGTTCCTAGATCGGGGCTGGCGACTTTTATGCCCTGGATCGCTCCCAACACAGACTGGGCTGGTGTTAGTACGCCGTCAGCCATGACCATGGATACACCCAAAACACCGATGAATTGCAGCATAAACTGGGAGATCTTGGACTTCTCCAGGAATTCCCGAAGGCTTTTGCCGCCGGCTTTGAGGTCGTTGGTGCGAAACCTCTCCATTCGTACTCCGGCTTTGTCCTTGGGATCTCGGCTCGAGATATTGGTGTATCTTGCCAAGAGGCTGTAGAGAGCAAACGTCCCTCCCTGTCCATCGTCGTCGGCACTCAGGACAATGAAGCAGTACTTAACAGTAACAATGAGAGTGAGGGACCAGATGATGATGGAGAGGGCGCCGACGAGGTCTTCCCAAGACGGTTGCGCCGAGAAGGTGGACGAGTAGACATAGAGAGGAGAGGTGCCGATGTCGCCGTAGATGACGCCTGTGGCCTGGAAGCTAAGCCACAGCAGCACGACCCCCCCGTGCGTCTGTGATCAAATCAGCGACGCCTTCATCACCCTGCCAGGATTGAGATGACTTGCTTGCTTGCGCGAGCCCTGCAGATCGTTTTCTGCAATGACCCTGGCTCGCTCTTCGTCGTCGATGCCCGCAACCCGTTCACCCAGCTCCGAGTTTCTGCCGTTGCTCAAGTTGCGATCAGCCAAGGTGATGTGGGCGTTTCGGCCCGTTTCGGACTCGTGGAATTCGGGTTGAGCCATGTCAGGACCAGTGTGTGAAGAGCAGATTTTGCAAAGTTTAATATGAGATGGTAGACCAAAGAGTCCTGCCAATAAGACCTAGTTGCAGGCCAGAAGTCAGAAGGTGTAGAGGCAGGGTAGAAGTGGCCAGACGTGGTTGGAACCTCGATGTATTATACCCTCAGGAAAACAGGAGCCCAATGCTCCCAAACTTGAGTGATTTTGCAGTAATGTGTGACTGACTGGTCAGCCTAAGACTAATACAGCTCTCATCACCGGAGGTCAGGGGCATCCCTCAACCGTCCGATCCATACAAAACAATCTGGGTTCGAGGCTAGAGGTACGCGTATGGGCCTCGTTGCGGGCGTAACGGCTAAGACATGCCGTGATCCATTTCGCACAAGGGGCGAATCCAATCGGACGGAGCGGGAAAATGCCTCAAGGTGTCTGTAGACATCCAATCTGGGCACAGCTAAGGCACCTTGCCGATGTGAGCGAACTTTGTGAACGAACTGACTCACACTTGCTGAGGCCTCTTGTCAATTAGCATTCTTGTTCTATCCTCTCCTATTTCTCACCATCTGTTTACAATGATCCCCCAGCTCAGTATAACAAACAAGCTTCCCCAGTGGGGCCACTGCATCCGCGCTAGCAAAATCAAGCTTTTTTGCTCCACTAGCAGAGCAGGGATGTCGTAGAGCTCAAAGTCACTCACGCTGGTTATCCTCAAAAGAAGAGGTTGTAGTCGGCTTTTCACCCATCGAGATAGGCCGGACCCTGAGATGGCAAGGAATCTTTGCCTTAGGCTGGAAGCCTTGAACTTGATTCCTGCGGCTCATTATCGAAAGATCGATCATGATAACCCGAAGGAAATCAGAAACACACAGACGGAAAACAGAGGGTCTGCGAAGCTGCTCTATATTTACTGAGGATTTACGAGCGAGAGTGGAACTCATTTGACCACCCCGTGGTCATAGTTCCCATCCCAGTTGCACTAATCTATGGCCTCTACAGCGATCTCTAACATGCCCACTATGGTAAGTACTGCAATACGTGATTAATGGAACAGGACTTGCCTCGACTTGTAGTCGTATCGACGTCACCGCTGGCTGATCATTCAGCCTAACGAGACAATAGGTGACTCGGGAGCTGCTTCACCGCAAGTGTTCCATGCGTCCTATCAGGTGGTTCAAATTAGGAGGTTGCGTAGGCATTCTGTTATGATGCTTCCAATGTGAAAAAGCTACGTTCTTGATTACTGTGGAAACAGCTTTCCTCTGAGAGGGTAACGAGCAGTTTACATAGAGCAGTTTACATAATCTAACCCAACCTACTACAACGGCCAATTGTACTTATAACCTCCTGCTCCTACAAGGGCCCTCATATATTGATTATGACGCAATGGCACCCTTCATTCTGGCCAAATCATTTGACATGGTCGCTACAGTGCTGGTTTTGGTCATCGACGCGGTCAAATATTCCAAGTGCGAGTATAGCAACATAACCGAGGTGAAACCCGGCGCAGGCACCGTGGTGGTACCTGTGGACATGAGCTGCCCCAGGTTCTCCGAAAGAGAAAGACATTTCCTGGGGTATTTCTGACTTCTCGTTTTCAACTACGGAGGCGTGGGGGTTGATAGTTTTACCAAGCTCATCAATAGTATATCATTGTAGAAGAAGCGATGACTCTTGAACAATGTGCCAACCTTCCTCATCCCATCTCTGATTAGAGGCCGGTGCCATGATAGACCTAGTAATGGAAGATCAAAGTGCTAATCCCTTCTCGGATTTTGTATGTTTGCTGCTGTACATCTTTGAAACCATGCAGCAAACTGTTGCGCGACGTCAGTGAAGCCCATCTCTCCCATGTGGAGCATCACTCTCTTTCTCCAATCCACTTCGTCACCGCTGGAAAGATTCATGCCACTAGAAACTCGGAATTTGGTTCTGATCCATTATCTGGGCACGAATCCGGCAGTTTCCCAGTCGATGATGCCGATGGAACCATTGGCCAGGTCTACCAAGACGTTGGTCGGGCCCATGTCGCAATGGTAAAACACCAGGGTCGAGCAATCCATGCCCATCTCCAGGCAGGCCTTGCGTAGATTCTGCTCGCTGCAGTCAATCTCATTATCAGAAAGATATCGTTCTGAGAGAGCACCTCCGTCGACGCCACTGATGCTGCTCCCGCCAGAATGGACCGCTAGCTCTTTGCAGATATCGACCATCCTCTCCACATAGTGTTGTTTGGTGGACTCGTCCAGGGTCGCCCACAGGCTGTCAATAGTCTGTCCGGGAACGCGGCTCAGTATAAGATAGTAGCAGTTATCATACTCGGCGTGGTGTAGAACACCAGGAATAGCGAAGCTCCAAGTTCGTTGGTGGACCCATGCCAGCGTGATGTGCTCTCTTGTCACGTCTGGAATATCCAGAATCCTGACTTTGCAGAAGGCATTACCAATGCTAAAGACGGCAGAGAGCCCTCCAGCCCCGTATACCAATTTGATCTCGCTCGTGTCTGACAGAGGTCGGCTCGCGGGCAGTGGTAATGGTGCGTCGGAGATCGAATAACCTCCGCCATGCCCGTCCTCCCAAGTACATTCTGAAAGAGAAGTGCGTGAGAGCAGCATTTTGTTTCCGATCAACCAGGAATTATCGTCTATTTCCCGGATCGATTCTGTCACTGGGCGGCCAGCCATTGTGAAGGACTGACCTGGATTGATCCGCTGTGAAACGAATGGTTGTCAAGGCCTCGGTGACCGTCTAGTATACACATACAATCGCCGAGATTCAAAGTCAAATCATGTACTCTATCAAGGCCGTCTTCCAACTTTAAGGTGTAACTGCCGCGGACCGTTCCGGCAATAGAATAAAACAGGGCAAGGGTTAAAAGAAGTATTGGATTGGCTGATTAAGAGAGAAGCAGAACGTACAGGCTGGTGCTTTCTGAGACGCCCCAACATTCCCCCGCACAGGAGAGCCCAACAAAAGAGTTGAAATAGCCTGATCCGACATAATTTAGTGTGGGTAACAGCGGGATGCAGACATGAACACGTGTCATTCTGCGAGGCGGAATGCGGCCTTAGTGAGGCCTGCAATTCGCCTCGAACAGGATTGATGCACTCCTTGTAAAATTGGATTGAATTGCACCGTTTGTAGGCCCCAAAGCTTGGCTGATCAAGAAGCGACTTTGAGGCAAACTATACTACAGTGGCTTAATTCCTACGGCCAGTCTCCAACTCGTGCATCTCGACCTCTGCCTTCCCTTCGAGCTTCTCGTCACCGGTCATAGTGACGTCTGTATCGGGCGCAAGCTTGTTTCCATAGCGCCCGATCTTGTACCAGGGCAGCGAGAACAGCTCATCTGTTCCTTCAATCGATCTACCAGCCATCTCAGGAACGAAAGCCCAAACCCAGATCAGTCCGAGAAGACAGACAGCCGCACAGAAATAGAAGAATCCGGCGCTTGTCATGGCAAGCAGCATGAGGGGGACGGCCTTGGTGTTGCCGTACTGGTTTGCAAAATGCAGACACATGTTGATGGAGCTGCCCAGAGCTCGAAGTCGAAGAGGCCAAATCTCGGCGTTGACAAGATACTGGAACGAGTTCCAGCCCATTGTCCAGCCCACTCCGGAAAAGTACAGCATGACAACGGCACCAACTCCAGCTTGTTTTTGAGTGCTGGTCAAGGTTTTATTTTCCAGAGCCTCCGTGCCAACAATAGAGAGGAATAGGGCGACGTATAGGACGGTAATCGTCTGGAGTGTGATACCCGCATACAGAGATCGGCGTCTTCCGATCCAATCCACCAGGAACAAAGCGCACGCATAAGCAGAGACAAGCTTCACCACGCCGAGGATGCATGTGGCGAACAGCTTCTCGGATTGCCCAGACTTTCCGAGAATGCCAAAGAACTCAGCCGCGTAGATGGTGATGGCGCTGGCTCCGGACCACTGACCGAGGACCTGAGCCATGAAACCCAGCATGAAACGATATCGGTTGGCGGGAACCATCACAAGCTCGCGAAGCTTGGCCAATCTGGAGACGCCGGCGACGCTTTCTTGCTCCCGCTCAAGCTGTTCGCGGATGCCATAAATTTCGGACTGGACGAATGGATGGGTTTCGGGAAGCTGCCTGAGACGGCAGAGTGCTTGTGTGCTCTCTGCATCCCTGCCTTTCAGGGCGAGCCAGCGAGGGGTCTCGGGGACAAAGAATGATAGAATGAGTAGCAATCTGCAACATCCTCGTTAGCCGTTTGAAACCACCTGGTTCGAGAGAAGAAAAGCTTACGAAGCGAACCCGATGTGGCAGCACTGGGGCGCCACCCATTGGTATCGAGATGAGTCGGGCATATTGATCGATGCGCCCCAGTTGCTGAAGTACGCAACCATGACACCAAGATAGACGGACCCGGCAAAGATGTTGGTGAGCATACCACGGACAGCTTTCGGGGCAGTCTCGGCGAGATATGTCGGGCCAACAACGACGGTCATGCCAATGCCGAGACCTGCGATGAACCGTCCAGCCAGCACCTGTCCCACGCTGCCATGGCTAGTCACGACAATGATGAATCCGACAAGCCAGAAGACACAGAGAACCTGGAGCGACCGAACACGTCCAATTCTGTCGCAGAGCAGGAACGCCAGCAAGGCGCCGACAATGGAACCGATCTGGACCATGCTGGTGATGTTGGACTCGACCTGGGCCTGGTGGCCTTTAGACCCGCGGTCCAAGTGAAATTCGTCCTTGAAGCTCTGGAGGGTAACCATTCCACCGACTAGACCCTCGTCAAGACCTCGGCTGGCACCTAGAACACCTGGACGAGCCTGTCAGCAATTTGGTAAAACCAGGGCGATGTAGAGATGGATGGATCACTTACCAAACACAAACGTGCTCCAGTATAGTCGCCAGTTTAGCACCTCCTTGGGCGTATCGACCAAAGCCGCTTGGTTTCCGAGTCTGAACTTCATCTTGGCCGATGCTCTTCAACGATGAAATTTGCGAAAAGCTGCAGAGACGAAAGTCAAGACTTGGACGCCCAAACCAAAGAGCCAAAGCCCATGATCTTTATAAGGGTTATTGGGGACCTCCCTGCCCCAACTAGCCGACGCGTGGGGAATCCGATGTTTCCCCGCGACTGAATCTGAGCGGAAAAGTCAGATTTGGAGGCAGGCCATAATTCAAAATGCGCGATTGGTCAGCCCCGCCTCCCCCGCCTCCCCCGCACGGCGAAAACGTGCCGAAAGAGGGTCCACAGAC
>JADBHU010001124.1:0-10029 GCA_017140155.1 Fusarium devonianum
ATAGGGGGCAGGGGGGGGGAGTGGTTCTTTTCTTTATACCTGAGTTGGATGGAGTAGTCATATGAGCGGGTTGATTCCCTGGAACGATACGGGCAGAGTGAAGAGGATGCGCAGTACATGCCTCTTCCGGTGCGTGGATGATGGGTCGTCACATGTGAAGATGCAACATGTTGGTTTCATTCAGGGATCAGAAGGTTTTGGTCACGAATGGAGCAAAACATGATGATAGTGACAGGAACAATAGATTCCGTTTCGATTGGGTACTGACCAAATAACGTTCCAAGACTTGCTCACACGTCCGTATGCGTTTCATGTATGAAGTCCGCTTCCAGCTCCAATATCGAATGTCAACCTGAGGAGAAACGTTTGTGTGCTTTGACGGATGAACCCTACTCGGCAATGATTAAGAAGTCCGCCTGTGCGGAGATATGAATCCCAATATGTACTTTCATGATGAAAACTGGACTGTGCCCATTAATGATTTTCTCAACATAACCCTCCTCTTCCTCGTGTGCTCATTCCAAAACCTTGGCTCGTCGTCATCATCATGCCTTGACAGCAGCAGCTTGGTTCTTGTCCTGCTCTAGAAACCAACCCACGCCGCGGTTGACGCCCTCCTGCAGCGTCCACAGCGGCTTGTAGCGCAGGACACGCTTGGCCTTTGTGATGTTGTAGTAGCGGGTCATGCAGCTCATGATGATGGCCTTGCGGGTGAGCGTGGGGTCCTTGCCGATGATGCTGCAGATGACCTCGCTGAGGTAGCCAAAGGTGATGCCCATCTCGCGGCCCAGGTGCCAGTTGCCCTCGGTGCCCTTCTCGTTGCCGGCGGCGCGCCAGACGGCGCGGGCAAAGTCCCAGAAGTAGACGGGGGCGTCGTTTGTGATGAAGAAGACCTCGCCGTCGACGCGCTCGTGGTCGAGGGGAGCCGTGGCAGCGGCGGCGGTTACCAGGAGGGCCTGGGCGGCAAGGAGATGTGAGTGGGCAACGTTGCCGACGTAGGTGAAGTCGAAGAGGTTCTCGTTTGCGCCGACCTGGACGGTGTGCTTGCCACGGCGGTAGGCGTTGAGCATGCCCGCAAGGGTCTGGACGTCGCCCTCGCCAAAGATACCGGCGGGGCGGATGGCGCAGGTGAGGAGCTTGTAGTCGTCCTGGCGGTTGGCCTTGATAACGAGCTCTTCGGCAGCGGCCTAGACGATACATCAGATTAGAGCGGGTTCGCGTACACACGACACACGAGGGTCGCTAGGATGGCAAGGGCGTGGAACCGACCTTGGTCTCGGAGTAGTACTCGGTCTGCTGCTCGCCCCGAATCATCGGCCACCGCTCGTCGGCGTTGAGCAGGTCAGTGACGTTGTCGCTGATGACACTGGCAGAGCTGGTGTAGACGAGGGCCTTGACGCCCGCCTGCTGACAGGCATCAACCACAGCCTGGGTTCCGTCGACGTTGACCTTTTTGAATATCTCGTTTCCAATCTTGGGGTTGTTGGCGACGGGCGACGCTGTGTGGATGACAACGTCGGGCTTGAGGTCCTCGATCAGAGACAGCAGGCGCTCGGGGTCGGTAATGTCGCACTCGCGATACTCGGCGGCAGGGTTACGGTTGCGCTCGCATCGCAGGTCGACGCCAACGACGGCGCTGGTGGTCCATGATTCGAGCGCCTGGTTGATGATGTGATGGCCGAGGAAACCGTTGCCGCCAATGACAACGACCTTGCCGAGAGGGCCTCTGGACTTGAAATCGTTCGAATCGGCCATGGCGAGTAGTCGAGGAGGAGGTGGTGAGGACGGGAGTAGAGGGGGAGGGATGAGAGAGAAGAGAGAGAGGGGGGTAGACCAGGTGTCTCGGTTTAAGGAGAGCGAGGGTCTCTGCGATCAATCCTGGGGTTGGCTGTTTGATGGATGATAGGTCCCTCTGGCGGTTCCAGCAGGGGTCCCGGCTGTGGCTGATGTGACGGGAGCTTAGGCTAATGGCATTAGGCTGTTGTGGCTTGTCCTATAGCGGGCATTCCAGGCTCCTTCTGCTGAGGGTGCCTTCTAATTACAGTACAACAGTCGAGATCTTCAGCGGCGTCTACTCCAACCGTGAATCTCTTGCATCACGAGACCTCACATCTCCACCAGAATCAACCGTACACCAAGCCTTTGCTTGCCTCAGGATTGTATTCCGCTCTTCTCTTGGCCTTCTCTCAGGCTTTACTGCTTCTGCTGCCTATTCGCTGCTTCGTCTCCCCTCTCTTACACCTTTGATTCACGACTGGCTCGTGCTTCCGCTCGCTCTCGTTTTTGGATATAATCCTCACTGGAGAACTTCACTTCCTTGCACTCGTGTGCCCTCTTTGCTCACTCCCTCAAATACGCTCCGCCTCAGCAAGCGCTTCTATCGCCATGCTAGACTGCCTACAGCGCTCGAGCCATGGCCAGCAGCAGCGCAGAGGACGTCGAGATTCTTGTCCACATAACCGCACCCAGTCGCGCAGCCGATGATGCCGTCCATCGCCAGCTTGCACGCGCATACCTCGCCTTCCAACCTGCTACGCATATGGGGCTGCCGCTGACAGAACCATGGACGAATGCGCAAGCGCAAGCGCAAGCACGCATCGCGGAGCCAGAGCAGACACCAGCACAAGCAGCATCTCCGCCTAGCCAAGTCATGATTTCAGTTTCCTCTAGTCAATCATTCAATATTGGATCCCAGGACTTGAGTTTTGAGGGCGCTTTGGATAACAGATCTTCACCACGTATACGATATCCAGCGCCAGCGCAAGAGGTGGTCCCTTCGTCATCTCAAGGGAGCTGCGTAGGATCGCTTACGTCTTGGTGTGCGCCTCCGAGTCAGATCAGTGACTCGTATCCCATGCCAGACGCCGGACTTTTGACTGTTTCGCCTTCTCGCGTTCTGCAGCGTTATGTCGGGAGTACTGGCTCGCGACAGGCTTCCCAAGGAGCTTCGTCTCCAACGGCTCGAAAGAGGCCGTTCCCTGCGTCCGATCCTAATAGGATAGATATACCATCTTCTTTGCCGATTCCTAGTCAGGAGGAGCCACTGCCGGTAGAGCAACCTGGCTATATAGGAACAGGTTATAATGTAATTCCAACAACACCGCAAGCGCCACAGACGATTGAAGCGCCAGCGGCCTCAAGCCACGACGAGAGTGCAGCTCTTGGGATCCTGGGCCCAGATGTCACGCACATATCAAGCAGCTTGATCAGCTCCCGATCTCCTGCCCCATCGCCTCGTGCAGAATCCGAGCCGCCTCCGACCAAACGGACCAAAGTCAGCCACATACAACACGGAGATCTCGTCAGGAGCTCAAGTGATACCGGACCAGTACTCTCAAACTCCCAGGCCGAACAGCTTAGCAGCAGTCTCGAGATCCGACCACCATCTCCATCAGCGGGGATAGATGACGTCGAACCTTCCAGCCTTATCTCGGAAAAGCTTGCAAAGCTCGCCCGAGACCTTTCGTCGCGATATCGTCCATGTCCAAAGCGGGCCGTAGACCCTTTTGAAAGGGGCTACTGGCTTCTGGACTGTATGGGCTGGAGCCCCGAGGTCCGGTTTGATACCTGGGTCTTCCTCAGCAACTACCTGCGGAGCGGCCTGGCAGGCTGGGGCACCTGGTGTCGTCGGGGTAAAACCCACGAGTGGATACGGTTGTACTGCTGGGGGCATGTTGCGAAGCATACATATCTGCTTCTGTATTTGGCCAGCGGCAGACAGCTCAAGACAACGGGGGCGAGCTGGTACGACGCTGGTGGGCAGTTGGTGCTCGAGGTTTCGCCGTACGAGAAGCTGGTGTAATTTGGGATACTGGGCGCTCGTCTTGGGGCATATATATTATAATGGTTGGATGCGTGGAGTTGTATCTTGGATGTGTGTGAGCCTGGCTTATCCCCTAATGAACAGGAGCATGGCGTTTGTTGGATAAGGCCTGGGCATGAGGCTGACAAAGATATCGACCATCTTTCTCTCGGTCCTGGACATAGATGGTCTAGAAGACAGGTGCTGATATGAAAAAGTAAGGGAAAGCCTCCGATTTCAAGTAGCTTGACCAGACTGCCATTTGGCGATGCCTTTCTTCTCAGTAATAATGACCGCCAAGTCAACTCTGCAAGGCTCTTTTGACAGCTTCGTTCTTCAGCTGGTATCAATACCACACACCTGATTTAGTACAATTGCGGACAATAACATACACAAATAAAAAGTCTCCCTGTCCCAAAACCCCAGAGCCCATGTAAAACTACACAACTAAAGCACAGATCACAAGTACCCCCATGTTCCAACACCATTTCGGTCTTGGTCAAGACAAAATCCCAGGAGCATTTATACAGCCGCCCTTTCTTCACAGTAACCGTGGCCTCTTACTTCTCCTCCGCCTCCGCCTCTGTCTCCGCCTTAGGCTCAGCCGCGGCCTCGGCCTCAGCCGCTTCCTGAGCGGCAGCGGCAGCCTTGATCTCTTCAGCCCGAGCCTTGAGCTTCTCTACCTCTGCGTGGTACTGGAGCCTGGACTCTGAGTTGCGCTCTTGGTACTCGGCCTTCTCGCTGGAGTCCATGTCCCTCCAGACCTTGCTCATGGCCTGCATTCCCTGGATGGCACCGACGGACCGGTATTCCGAGAAGTTGTCACGGACAAAGATGCCGTAGGACCCGGTGGCCTTCTTGGGCAGACGCTCGTCGACAATGGCCCTTTTGGGCTTGCCGGTGAGGAAGGTGATACGGCGATGGGCCCTGTTAGCGAGGTAGATGCGTGCGGGCTCATAGGACTCGACCCAGGCCTTATAGTTAGCTATATTCTTCTCACGGTTGGCGTTGGATCTGTCTTCGAGGTCCTGGTGGAGAGAGGGTCCATGTTAGCACGAATTGCACCTTGATGAGTGCTTGAGCGTGAGAGGTACCTTGATCTCGGCGGCAGGCAGGCTGCGGAAGCGTGAAGACAGTTCAGCGATTTGAGTGGTGATGTTGCCAGGGCCTTTCTGCTCGGACAGGAACAGGGTCCAGGCAGCAGTCGGCAGCATGGGCAGCTTGTCGTTGAGCGCCCACTTTTTGAGCTCACGAACCTCAGCTTTCTTCAGGTCCTCCGCTGATCTGGGCTTCTTGGGCTTCTTTGGCGTGGGCTCTTCGCTGGCAGCCTTGGCCTTGGCCTTGGACTTGGGCTTGGCCTTTGCCTTGGGCTTAGTCTCGGTCTCAGCCTCGCCCTCGGTCTTGGGCTTGGGTTTGGTCTTCGCCTTGGTCGCCTTAGGCGCCTTGGGCTTGGGTGTGGTGGTCTTCTTGGCGGGCTTCTTGTCGTCCGAGGCAGCTTCGGGCACCGTTGCGGAGGCCGAGAAGCTTCTCATAGCGAGGGTAGATGCCACGGGGCTCTGGCAGGGAATCAACCGGGCGGTAGCAGCTGCGGAGGAGGGTAGACGGGCTGATTGAACGCGGCGGGCGGCGGCCCGGCCGACAGAGGTGAGCATCTTGAGAATTGGACAAGCTGCTCTGTGGGAAAGCTGCGATGTGTGTGGCGGGTTATCGAGCGAGTGACGGTTCAAGGCTGAGTCGGCGTATAGAGAGGCGCGTGCCGGGACGCAAAAGTCGAGAATTGGTGGTGATGAGGCTGAGGAGACGAGCTGGTGTTGACGTTTTGCAGCGGTAGCTACCTACTTACTACTAGCTTCTGCCCAGCCCTGCTGCCGGACAAGGTTTTAGGCGGTGCTGCCCTGAGGCGCAGGCCCGGGGGATAGCAACCGAGAGCTCTGTTCGTGCTCAGTACTTGCGCCTGCGCTAGAGTTCGCTGCAGGCCAAGGTATCCGTACTTGCGACTCTCTGGAGCTGCAAGCTCTCGCAGCTCCCCTGTCTAGCCAATCACCAATCACCATGAACCTCTCAGCTTACATAACCCCCTCCACCCAAACCTCGTCCGCCGTCGCAGGCTGCCGCTGGACGCGACAGTGAGGTCAAGCGTCGAGCCAGCAGCTCCTACAACTACAACCAATTCCATCACCAGCAACCGCTCTACGTATAATAACACTCGCCTTGTTCGACCACTTCCTGATCGTATAACTACACCGCCCTTACTCCGGTTCTTTCATTAGCGATAAGCACGACTCAAGAAACGCCGTCCTCCCTCCCCATCATTCAACCACAGCCGCCATGGATCACCGTCCGCAAGCCTGGGGTCGTGTATGTCCTGGCTCTACAACCTGACATTGTGTATCAAGGCATTAGCTGACGCTGCTTGACTTGTAGCCTAGAGATGATGTTTACGGCGCTTACGATGCCACCTTTATGAGCAACAACGGCCCCAAGCAAAACACCCAGCAGCCCATCGTCACCGGTACCTCCGTCATCGCCATCAAGTTCAAGGACGGCGTCGTCATGGCCGCTGATAACCTAGGTATGTCCTTTTATCCACCTCGTGCTCTTCACGCACACTGTGGCTGACCCTTGACAGCCTCATACGGCTCCCTCGCACGCTTCACCGACGTCAAGCGTATCCGCTCCTTCGCCGAGTCGTCCGTCGTGGGCTTCAGCGGCGACATCTCGGACATGCAGTACCTCGACCGCCACCTCATCGACCTCTCCCTCGACGAGGCATACACCTCCCCCGATGCCCCGCGTCTCAACGCTGCCAACCTCCACCGCTACCTCGCCAAGCTGCTGTACCGCCGCCGCTCCAAGTTCGACCCTCTGTGGAACCACCTGCTCGTCGCCGGCCTTGATGATGACGAAAAGCCCTTCCTCGCCGCCGCCGACCTCCTCGGCAGCACCTACAGCGCCCCCAGCTTGGCTACCGGCTTCGGCTCCATGCTGGCCCAGCCCATCATGCGCCGCCACGTCCCCGACGAGGAGGCTGCGCAGAAGCTCGAGAAGGATGAGGCCGTGAAAATTATCAAGGAGTGCATGAAGGTCCTCTTTTACCGAGACGCCCGCAGTATGGACTCGTACTCCTTGGCCATCGTAACCAAGGAAGGAGTGGAGCTCACGAATGATCTGAAGCTGGAGGCGCAGAGCTGGGCATTTGCCGAGCGGATCAGGGGATATGGTACTCAAACTGTCTAGAGCTAGCGATTGGTCAAGGGACAAGAGGTTTATTCGTGCGAGAGAGGCCAGGTCGCGCACGATTTGTTCTGATAAAGAAAGGGGTTGCGCAGAATCTATATCGGAGAAGGTGACGACGATGTTCTCACGTCAAGCACCACAGGACACAGCCCAGCCACGGTGATAACACACAGTCAGTCTAAGGGGAGTGGGGGGGGCCGAAGCTCTGGCATGAGTTTGGCCGAGCACCTCTCCAACGAGCAGCCGAGGATGAGCAGTCGATTCATGTACCAAGAGACGTAAACACACATTCACACATCCACACACATGTAAGGTTTCGTCCTTACTCATTCAAATGTGCAAAAAACTTGAGAATTCATGATTACGTTGCCTGGAACTATTGTATCGTAAAACAAGTTGGCCTTCCTATCCAACCCGCCCATGTTGGCTTCTCTCGCCCGTTTCTAGAGGCGACTAACCTGGTTATTTAGCCTCCCATTTCTTCATTCATCTTGCCAAATGGACGTCTTATGCTATCCATAAAGACAAAAAGAGGACTTGGTTCAAACGTTTCTACGCAAGCCCGATTTTGTCCAAATACACCAACTCCTAATGTCATCATAAACCTCGTGCGCACCAGCGCGACGAACCAAAGTAACTGCGACACTCTATACCGCGTATGACATCTAGCCAAGAGACAGTAAAGATCTTACTCGACAGTGACCGACTTGGCCAGGTTGCGAGGGAAGTCGACGTTGAGACCCTCGAGAACAGCGAGCCAGTAGGCAATGAGCTGGAGAGGGATGACGTTGAGGAGACCCTGGAGACAATCGACGGTCTTGGGGATCTCAATCTTCAGAGCCTCAGACTCCTTGAACTCCTCGTCGCCGGGGTTGCAGATGACGATGGGCTTGCCGCTGCGGGCAATGACCTGCTGGTAGGCGTTGAGAGACTTCTTGAAAAGATCGTCGCGGGTGAGGATCATGATGATGGGGAGGTTCTCGTCCACCAGGGCCAAGACACCGTGCTTCAGCTCACCGGACATGACGGCCTCGCAATGGAGGTACGAAATCTCCTTGATCTTCAGGGCACCCTCAAGAGCAGTGGAGAACTGGCTGCCGCGGCCGAGCAGAAGAAGAGACTTCTGGTTCTTGAAAGTCTTCTCGCAGAGGGTCTTGATGGATGAATCGAGGTCGAGGATGGACTTGATCTGAGCCGAGATGTTGGACAGACCCTCCATGATCTCCTCGCGGCGGAGCTTCTTGGAGGCACGATCCTCGCTCAGTGACAGGGCAAACATGACCATGGCGATGAACTGGGAGGTGTAGGCCTTGGTAGAGGCGACACCGATCTCGGGGCCAGCGTTGATGTGAACACCGCAGTGGGTGAGGAGAGAGATGGAGGAACCGACAACGTTGACGATGCCGACGGTCAGAGCGCCACGCTCCAAGCAGTAGCGCAGGGCCATGAGAGAGTCGGCGGTCTCACCAGACTGGGAGACGAAAACGCAGGTATCATCACGGAAGACGGGGGCCTGTCGGTCGAGGAAGTCGGAAGCCAGCTCAACGGCGATGGGGATCTCTGCAAGCTCCTCGAAAATACCACGGACAGCCATGCAAGAGTGGTAGCTGGTACCGCAGGCAATGAATATGATGCGGCGGCATCGGCGGATGGTGGCGAGGTAAGATCGGAGACCGCCAAGGGTGACATTCTTGTTGGCGATGTCAAGGCGACCACGCATGGTGTTGACAACAGACTCAGGCTGCTCGAAGATCTCCTTCTGCATGAAGTGGTCGAACTTGCCCTTCATGATCTCCTGGAGCTCGAGCTCGAGGGTCTGAATGGTTCGGACATTGGAGCTACCGTCGGCCTTCTTAAGACGGTGGATGTTGAGAGAACCCTCGTGGATGTGGGCAATGTCGTCATCCTCGAGGTACATGACCTTCTTGGTGTGCTCGACAATGGCCGAGGGGTCGGAGGAGAGGAAGAACTCGGTGGGCATGGGCATGCCATCATCAGTCATGAAAGCGCGGGACTGAGATCGGTGGAGGAGAGACTTGTCAGGGGCACCGAGCAGGCCGGCGTCGGGGGAGAGGAGGTCGTTCTTCTTGATGGCGACATTCTGGGCGGCAGCCTCGGCAGGGAGGGCAGCGTGCTCATCAGCGTACTCGACGTCGACGAAGTCAACCTTCATGCGACGCTGAGTCTTGACACCAATCACGAGAGGAGAACCCTTTCGAGCGGCGATGACCTCATGAGGGTAGTGGACGGACTTGATGAGAAGACCGTAGGCGCCCTCGAGCTCCTGGATGACAGCCTTGGCCAGGTCGGTGAAGCCGATCTGGGGGTGCTGGTCGTGGATGTACTTGGTGAGCTTGGCAATGCACTCGGTGTCGGTCTCGGTCTCGAACTTGAAACCCTTGGTCTGCAGGAGGGTCTTCAGCTCCTTGTAGTTGGTGATGATACCATTGTGGACAACGGTGAACTCCCAGGTGGGGTCAGATCTGCACTCAGGGGAAAGTGGTCAGCACACGGTGTCTAGAGGCGATCACGCCGAACCCAGAACTGATCTTCAATTCTCAAACGAGAAAAAAGAGGATCACGCAGGGGTCAGATTGGGAGGGGTTGTGCAGCTTCAGCTTCATCAAGAAACTTACCGGTGAGGGTGGCAGTTGATGGTAGAGGGGGGGCCGTGGGTGGCCCATCGAGTGTGGGCAATGCCAGCATGTGAATCAAAAATCTTCTCGAGGTCGACATCAGACTCGTCGACGAGCTTCTTGAGCTTGGCGACCTTGCCAACCTCCTTGAATGCAAGGACCTCCTTCCTCTTGTCGCCGTCGATGGCTAGACCAGCCGAGTCATATCCTCGATACTCAAGACGGGACAGACCTGTTGGAGAGAGTTTATGTCAGCAACACGAAGCTGGCGTCGTCTTACGTCTCACCATTGACTGGCGTGGGCGGGGCACGGCTGATGAAGGGGCTGCTGAGAGGGGCGTCTGACGTTTTGGA
>JADBHU010001131.1:0-18092 GCA_017140155.1 Fusarium devonianum
GCCGGGGGGCTCGGGGGGACGTCCTGGTAGACAGGCGGGGCCTCGTTGTCCCAGCTGACGCCCATGCCGGCGCGGTCAGTCATGACAACGCCGTAGTGCATTCGCAGGATGCGGCCGGTGCCTGTCTGGGTAGCCAGGTGCGGCTTGCCCTCGGGCGCGTACTCTCGAGACACGACGAGCTCGATGAGGAGCGAGTGGGTCACCTCGACGCCGCCCTGCGACTTGGTATCGCAGGCGTACTTGAGCTCCTTGGTGTGAGACTTGTACTGGTTGGCAAAGTAGTCAAACTCCATCTCGACCTTGCCGTCGGTGCTGGTGAAGTCGGACTTCCAGCCCTCGTGGAGGTGCTTCTCACCCAGGATGCGAACCTCGTTGCGAGGCGCTCCCTTCTTCTCGGGGTCTTGAGCTTGTGCCACCACGGCGTGTCGCTCGCAGGCAGGGGCCAGGGTCTTGATGGTCTCCTCGAGCCTCCAGGTGACCTTCTTGAGTCGCCAGAAGTCGATGGTCTTGGACTTCTCGTTGCGGCTCATGAGGCCGTCGAGTCGCAGGTTGACGGTGTTGGTGCCTGTGGGGTGGATGACGTTGTTGTAGTGGGCGCTGGCCTTGATGTTGGTAGGGGGGAAGACGCGGACAGAGTGGTGGGGAATGTCGTTCTCAGGCAGGGAGCGCTTGACGGGAACGGTGCGCTCAAATCGCACAGGCGCGCAAGAGCCAGAGGAAGAGTTGGAGCTGCGGGTCACGAGGGCGTCGGCCTTGAACTCGTATGACATGGCAACCAAGGGCGTGTCCATGGTGGCCGGGAGATGGCCGTCCAGGAGGACGGAGAAGGGGAACGGGTGACGGCCCTTGCGGAAGCGGGTAGGGTGAGCGAGGAACTGCCACTTCTGGATCTCAGTGTATTGGTTCTGGCAGTCGGTGCAGTGGTTCTGGAATGGTCGCTTCTGGTAGACGTGGAGCTTCAGAGACGCAGCGAAGCTGCCAATCTCGACAAAGTCCTCCTTGACGTCGAGGAATAACTGGCCGGTGATGAGCGCACCAGTGCTGTCATCAGCGTTGCCGTGGAAGACGACGGGTGGGCTCTCGATGCTCCAGTCAATGGACGCATTAGAGGGCTGCTCCTTGTTGGACTTGCCAAAGGGCAGGGAGATGCGGTGGTGCTTCTTGACGGCATCTGCGAGATCGGGCATCTTGACGGCGTGGCTCTGACCCTCGCCATCAGAAGTGTAGGGGCTGCTTGTGCGTGAGCGAGCGACCTTCTTGATCTGCGCAATGTTGCCCGACGAGGTGCGGATGAAGTTGGCCACGCGGTGGGGCATGGCTGCGGTGGGAAGCGGTCTTTTGCAAGACGCTTTATACGAGTTGCGGTGGGGATTGGCGGTGGAAAACTAGGGATTCCCGAGGACTAGCCCCTTAGAAGCTGGCGGCTAAAAACAGAGGCGATGGGTTTTTCGCAAAGAGAAAACTCTTCGGCAGGTTGATCGCCGGGTATAAGCTGAAATTGTAGGATAGAAGCCGATGGCGGGGTGAGTCTTGGTTTGTTCTATTCCAGAATCAAATCGAGGGCTTCTGTTAAGAAACGAGTGACTGGTTTCGGGTCGAGAGTATTTGATGTCGGTCAAATAAGTGACTGGGTGTGACTGTCTTGTGACTGTTCAATCTTGATTCTTATGAAGCTTCGGCAGCATGCAAGTGAGAACGACGGTGGCTGCTCGAGGGCGGGATTGCGTCTGGGGTTTGAGGGAGGTGTAAATGGTGGCTTGTTCCGTTAAGATCCAAGTCTGGGGAACTTGATAGTCAAGCTTTGGTGAGAGATGAGTATGGGTATGAATGGAAAGATTCCTTCTAGTGCAGAGGCCGAGGGCAGCACCAAGACTAAATATTTCCTCACAAGACTCCTCGTCAACTGTTAGCAAGTCTCCTTCACCGGCCTGGGGGAAACGATGTGTCATAGCATAAGGCGTCTTGCAATGACGAGCTTGTTAAGTGGCGCCTTTGTGGATATGCACTGACAGGCGGCTCACGCCTGACTCTTCCAATTCTCCTTGCACCCTGCGTCTTTGTTCGATTCCCCTGGGCGTGTTGGGTGTGGCTTGCGGCTTGCATCGCTGTAGGGCGTGGGCTGGCGACCGCCGAAGGGCGTGAGGCGACGAGGTGTGGGCTCTGGAACAATGAGAGCAGGGCGCGAGCACAGTCCAGGCCGCGGCGGAGCACAGTCCGGACAGGAGCCCAAAGACACCAAACTTGGGTGCGGCCTTGGCGGCCGGACGGTGTGCCGCAAATGTTCGGAGACTGTGGGTCAGTCAATTGTCTTGGCTCGCCCGACGCCTGGCCTGATGGCTCTGGCTGGGGCTACGAGCACAGTATAACCGACAGTACGAGTTCTCGGTGGGTCCAGGAGCAGAGGATGGATGTTGGATCTTGCGCAGAACGATCGTGGATCAATGAACCAGGTTTATTGCCCACGGGTGGAGGATTTGGCACGGTCGACAGAACAAGTCAACAACGGAGCCCTTGTCGAGAACTTGGGGGAAGAGTACACGAACCGATGCTTGCCGGTCGTGGCCGGTTGCTGTTGACCTTGTTGCTGAGCCGGTTGCTCATTGCTCGAGACCGTCTGTACGTCGCGAGAAGATGATGGGGGCAGATCGAATCTGATGAGCAAGTTGGACTCACCTGCTGTCCACTAGAGTTGGAGGTTCAAATCTGCTGCAACGAGGGCAATCCCGCGCTGCTGATCTTGGCCCCATGACTTCCTATCACTAGGTTGCGTTCAATGCTACCGTGTGTCTCGGTATGGCTCCCGTTAGTTTCAGCAGCAAATCACCCATTCATCTAGCAAAGACGGACCATGTTGCCGGCAACCGTGCTTGCTTCCACGGCGTGCAACTAGCTTCATCTCAGCACAAGCGTCGAGCCACGGTAAAGTAGGCCGATGGCCGGCGGGACGCCACCAGGGCCAGCATTCATCAGTTCGTGTATGTACTGTAGTTGGCTTCTTAAGCTTTAGTCGAATTCCCCAAGCGCTTGAGCGCATAAGCACCAAAAATCCAGAGGCATTCCAACCAGAAGCAGTGCTGCGACACATGGCACCTTTGACGCGGCAGAGCCAGAGCCAACCAGCTATGAGCGCCATGTCTTGTCTGGTTATTATCTCCTGGTTGAGCAGGCTCGCTAGCAGGTTGGGAGGTGCCATGCCGAGATAGGTTGTAGTTGAACATGCTGGCACAAGTGAATACGACAGTGATGGATGGGGTTTCCAGAATACGGCTTTCCGGCCAATGTATAATTTTCCGGTCAATGCACGGCGCCCTCGATCGTGCTGGAGGGGCGGGCTGCGGCAGCCATAGCGCTTCGAAATTTAGGCGGCACAGGGGCGGCCACAGGGCAGAAGGATGCGCTAACGGGATCCCGCCACGGAATAGACAGCGCCCATCAGCACCAGAGAAAGTCAAACCAGGCCGCGGGGGCGGACTTTCGGACATTGGAGGGACCGCCCGTTATTCTCGAAGCATTAAAGATGATCCCATCTCCTCTTTAGCCCTGGGCTTAGCGCACTGCAGAGCACTGGATGCCCCGTAGGATTCTGATCTTCAGGCGGTGTGCCCCCATGGAGACCCTGTCAGGGAGAGGTCAGGCGCTGGCTCGTCGTTGGAGAAGCGCTTGTGATTCGGTATTGGGAGAGAGAAGAGACAACTGGAGCCATCCATTGGCAACAGTACCGTAGGGGCCAGCCTCAGGTACCGCAGATGAGTTCGGTTGCCCAGATTGGGCAAACAAGTCAACAGGGCGGAAGCATGAAAGAAAGCATCTCCGGGTACCTACCGAGGAATCAGGCTTCCGGCACCAAGCCCCGACTCTCGGCCGATGGAGATTCCGGGCTGCTCCACCAGAAAATTCGTCGCTTGTCGCCTTCAGATGGGCAATAGCCGGACATGGCCGGCTACGTACGACGACGGGAGTCCGACTCGGCGGCGGCTCTATTACCTCACACGGTTGCACTGCAGAGGCGTACAGCAAGTCCCAAACGTACGACCATGTCGCCTACGGAATATTCCAGCTACATGACCACACGGCTTGCGCGTCTGTGTTAGATGATATGCATCATGGCTGGGGTTTTCCAATTGATTCGCCAGTCTCCGATCGCTATGTCTATTGATCGTCGACTTACGTATTATTGAGAGACGCCTCAAAACTAGACTACGGCCTTCACATGTCAGAATTCCTGGAGGGTGGGCTGTAGTACTCGTAAGGGAAGGGGTATCAGACTTTGCTAAGGATAACTCAAACGGCTTTGAACAGCCGCATCAACTACATGACCGCAAGCCAGGGGAGGAGGATCCAGTAAGATGCCGTATATGCTCCCGTGCAAGACGTCTGATGAATGTTCTGCATCAACCTTGACCACCGCATCATGTGAATCAACCCCACTGGCGCTTGTGCATCACCAAACCGCCCATGGGTTGATTGTTTGTCACCGCACTCTTTACTCTGCCCATGATGGTGCTTGTTCTGCTTGATCTGTCACTTTTCTCCCATTGTTCTCATGAGAACTGCTAAATCCGCCCAATGTCTCTACGAACTGTAACGCCTCACCTGCTATGCTTCTTTCGTCAACCAGAGATCAGGTGGTCCAAAATTGCACCTCCGGTGCCGGACCCGCCAAATAAGGCCTGGCTAAAGAGGGAGTGCGCTTGTTCCAGAGAGCAGAGAGCCAAACCCTTGCCAACCGGTGCCGGTCCCGCACTGGAAGGGAATCCATCAGGGAGGAAACGGTGCTCTCCTTCCCCTGTATTTGCGACGTCCAGAACGCTGGCCCTGCTTCTTGGCCGCGGTCGAGTGCGATGCTGCGAGGAACTGTGCGCACGGTGCAGCCCACGCCTGTTCCAGGAGTCTTCTGCTACAATCCATGCTGGAGTGGGCAGCGTCAACACAGTGGGGGTTTGTTGTGGGTCAAAGACAAGGCAGCGGCAACAGAAGGAAAAAATTTCTGGAACGTGACGGTGGACCAGGCATGTCACCGTACGTTAAGGTGAGTGAGGGAAGGCCGTTCTGATGCAGGTACGTATCCTTTTCGCACCGTGCCGTTTACCGCGCGCGCACCTTCCAGGTGCTCTCCCGCCTTCTACCTACCTTAGACTAGCACCCTGTTGGTCAGACGCCCCCTGGGGGCCTTCGGCCATACAGTTTTATCCTGGGAAAATTTCAGCAACCACCTCCACACTTGCGGCTCATCACATTCTCTCGCGACCTTCGATTTCAAGCTTCGATCTGGGACAGCGCGGGCCATCTCTTGAGGCCAGGCCAGGGAACCAAGACGCAAGTTCCCTGGATGTTCCAGAAACATGCCTTGATTGGCTCTTGATCGGCACCCACGTGGATCCTGGGAACACGCCCCGTTGTCTTCGACTCGCTGATACCTTGGTCACGGCATCGTGAGGCATGTTTCGTGTAGTCAACAATGGAAGCTTTGCATCCACCGTGAGATCATATACGCACTACATACGCAGGACGACGGCGCGGTCGCTACTGATTTAGCGAGAAAGGGTTCTTCGGCCAACGGTCACGGAAGTCGCGCTACAACAGGCCCCACGATGTGTCACTCCCATCTGGCCTCACAACACGTGGCTCACCTTCGTCAACGTAGGTCTTCCCGTCATAAGGAGGTAATTTTGATGTAGCAAGGGCTGCACCCCTTCGGACTTGAACATTCATGGTCGTGTATGCAGGCCATCCATCAACAAGCGTCTGCTGCGCCATCGAACCCGAACGTCAGTGTCAGCGATAGACATCGACATCGAACATGGCCATCGCACATCTAGCTCGTTCAACGATGTGTGTCTAGGGTAGTCATTACGTGGTTAACACGAAGCTTCGTCCTCCGCTATCCCCACAGATCGCGTTTCTCCAAACTCCATAGCCTCCGAAGAAGCACCAGAAGAATCTCCGCCTTGTTGGACATCGAGCATCGACTGACACCATCGCATACGCACCGTCGCCTGGAGAGTTTGCTGCGGTCTTAAGTGGAGCTACAGCACACATCTCGGCTTCTTTTTGTCCTTCCATCAACCGCCACGCACGGAAGTTCCACACGCACGCGCACTCATTCTTACGCAACCTGCCACTCAACGCTGCAAGCTGTCATTGACAGACTTGAAGATCGACAGCCGCATGTGCGCCTCCCACCATGCCCGCAACCCCCTCGGCACAGACCGAATCAAGACGAGCCTCAAGTACAACTAATGCGACTCTCGACCAAAGCCTTTCGATTTTCAAGGGACCTGGCTGTTGGACAATAATGCAGTACGTAACGCATTGCCCGTTCCTGAAGATCGTGCATCGTCAGCCACACAGTGCTTCCATTATCCACCCAAAAGGTTCGCGCGAACCTATGTCGTCCAACACTGCCCAATTATTCGTCTACACCCTTCCAACCCCTGCCCTCTACAAGCGCACCCCAACAACCCTCCTGAGCTACATCTCATCATGACCTTGAAGCGTTCGCTACTAAGCCCTGTTCACCTCCCTGGTCAGTCGCGATCTCGGGAACAGCCTCTAAGTTAACGGTTCAATCACGCACCAGTCCAACGCAACGTGGCTCCAGGGCCTGGCGTCTAGATTTTCGCTCTGGTCCGCGTTCCTGGATGGCTGGTTTTAGACATTCCCGTGGAAATCAATAGACTCAAAGCTAACCGGGCACGACATATTCGCCATCAGTTACACCATTACCGTTGGCCCATTGCATCAGATAAAACTGATCTTACGTAGTAGATCGGGCTTGGGAACTTGGCTTGGCAAATCTGCACTCAGCTGAAAGCCAATATTCTTCGCCATCAAGGCTTCACAGTGCACAGAGCATGTAGCTAAACACACACCCGCAACATTGCTCATCTGGTAGCCCTGGGAACTTATGGGTCAAGCCCCAGTTTTGAGCCGCATCGGACTTGGTGCGCGGGCCAACTTGCACTATTTATACCATTTTGAGCTTCCTTGCAACAGGTCTTTGTCCATCACGGGATGGCTGAAAGTTTTCAGTGGGTATCTTGAGTTCTCCTCATTCATCCGTTCCACCTCACGACAATCTCACGGACCATCCCGTCTTTTACTACCCGATGCGAAGCGGTCAAACCCGAACTAGAGCAGAGCCCCCGATGAACATCGTTTGGATACCAGTTTCTGAGCCAGATTCCCTGAGGCGGTCAGTGCAAGCGAACTTAGGGTTTCCCGTCTGTTTGTGCTTTTGGCATCAACTGCTTAAGGTATATCGGACTGCATGAGGATCCATGACTAACCCAATGAGATGAAGTGCAAAACAGTAATAAAGCTGGCTCCAGCACAGTTCTGTATGCGAGGCAGCAACGCGACGATCGACGCACCATACACCAGTAGTAGATGAGGCTCATAACAACATAGACTATCCGCCAAGATCGATCGCCGCGGTCCAAACGGTTTTTAGTCATCCTGGTGCTTCCTTCATGGTCAGAGCTCGCCGTTACCTGGAGCTTATCGAAGCACGCAGACTGGTTGTAAGCGCAGGATCTGTTGACGCCGCTTCGGAGACGGCGCAAGAATGATCTAACAATCTCGGAATCAAGCTTCACTCTTGTCTGCCGCCCACACTTCTTACCAAGATGGGCCGGGCCAAGGCCACAGACGGACATGAAGCTCCTCGCCGTCTCTCGTCTTGCACCGTGCTTAAGCCGCTGGCCTGGCCGCTTGGCTACGGAAGCATAACCTTGCTTGCACACCTTGCATGCCTCTGCCGAATGTGACCCTGTCCGATGCCTGTGCGTCATGTGTCTAAATTCTCAGGCTGCCCGCAGTGTTCTCCTTGCCTGCAACGGCCATGACCCTGGTCGGCAACGTCCGTGCATGAATGGTATGTTTCTTGGGACCATCAAGGCACCAAGGCCATCAAGGCCAACCTGCCATGGCATAGCTGCCAACAATCCGGAGCTTCATGCCAGGGTATCAATTGACAGAGGCGAGGTGGGAGCACAAATCAATTTGTTGTCTCTTGCTATCAAAGATGCCCATATCAGTGTCAACAAACGGAACTTGGCTCTGGGATTGGTGAGAATACGAGGCTAGCTATCAGCTGAGGCGTTACCGATATCCGGTGCTTCGCGATCTCCAGCTCTGTTCGCACAATACTGCCCTCACGTCGATAGATGCCAACAATCCGGTCACATTAGGTGTCGAAAATAGAGAGAGACACAAGCATAGTTTGCCTCGGACACTTATCAAGATCCCGAAGCTCTCCTGCTCCTAATTTACTAGTTCATTTCGGCTCGCGTGGCTTATCTATAAGCTTCGGTCGTAGCAAGGGAGACGAGGTTTAGGGAGAACAGACCAGGTCGCGGCGCTATCGCAAACCGAGATCCGCTTCATCTTCCATGGTCGGCAAGTGACCACGAGTAGCTGTGCTGATGGGCAGCGACTTTGTCGGCTTAGAGATTATTCTGCCGGCCAACTTGACAGGTGAGTTGCGAGCTTGCGGGACACATGATAAGATCAGCTGGCATTTGGGGCATTGTCCAATTGTAGAGCTGCCCGTATTTCCACTAGTAATACCTCTAGCCTTGCCAGCGAGACAATCTGGGGATTCTGGGGTTGTGGTAAAGTTTTAAACCTAGGGAATGCAAGCGGCTCAATAGGAATAGCATGTGGATGCAGGATTCTGACGGCGGGCCATTGTCATCTCTAAGCAGAAACAGCATCAACGCTTGACGCTGTGTTTGGCTGTTTCTTTGTAGCAGGCTTCGTGCAAAGAAATTTTCTTCACGCCGAGACCGGATCTCATCGGTTCATGATGGTGATGTCTGTGCTGGGAGGAGTTGCAAAGCCAAGACCTCACCCTAGCTTCACCCCTGACAACTCGCCAAGCGACAAAGGCACGGCGAAAGGCCTCTTCTTTACGAGGAAAGCGGGTTTTCCCCCCGAACGTCATCCACAACTTGGAACTTTAAGCCGTTTTTCTTTTGCGGATTTGACTCGCCATCGTGCTTGTGCTCGTGGATCGACTCGGACGATAATGACATAATATGACTGTAGGGATTGGGCATCGAGATCTCCCCGGCCTGACCGACAGAACTCAAACAGAAAATCGGCAGTATAGCCAAGTGTGGGCAGAACGAATCAGCTAGACATTGTTTGGATTGCATCATTCGGTATATAATGCATCTCGATGTGAAGAAATTCGCTGACGCCGTTCCATAGTGATCATGATAACCTTCATAGACGAGGGACGAGAGCGTGTCACAGTCTAAAGCATGTTGATAATACTGAAATACCGTACGGTCGAGATTCCACAGTAGGCACCAGACATGATATCACACTACAACAATAGTAGATCTAATACCGACGTTCAATCTAACTTCGCAAGCTACGTATGCGTGGTCTCTCGAGCCCTTTTACCTAACAAAGCTATCATAAGATATAGATAAATATATGTATAATATAACTGTGATTAAACACTTCCTAACCTTAATGATTACTCTGACTGTAGAAATAGTGAAACTATACATATACCCTGGATAGCAGCTGAGTGACCCTACGAACCTTAGAAGTCTGGACTAGGGAACCCGGTTGGACCTGGGTTGACTTAGGCCGATTCCGTGTGATAAAGAGGAACAATGCTGAGCGACGCTCTTGAGTTCTTACAGACGGGACGCGTAATAATCAGAATGTCAGATGATCCTATTTATTGCGTTCAACTTGCTAACTCGCGAGGCGAAATGGAAAGATGCAAGAGCGCCACAACGTATTCATACAGTTCTATGGCGATTTTACGCAAGAATGAGCTATGGTGGTAGAAAGCTAAGCTTGCGTACAACTAGGAAGCTATAATAATTCGAAACGACACTGATAAGAGCCACAGGCCACTGCCTGCAAATGTGATTTGCCTCAAGGAGCCCTGAATAGCCCAATAACATCTGACAGATCTGACAGTGACAGTCAACGAACGCTCAAATACAAATTGGGATCTAGCTTGTCCAGCTATCACATATTACAAGCCAAAGCCAGGACTTAGCTTTCAGCCTTTACTCAGAGCAAAAGAGCCAGTTGAGTGCGCTCCTAGTCGAGGTTGGGGTCGTAGGAGATCAGAATTTGCTCCAACTTCCTGAGTGTCGAATTGAGATCATCTTCGTCCTACTTTTTGCGGCCGTCATCATGCAAGGCAGTCTACCGTAGATCCTGCAGTGAATGTTCTTTGACGTGAAAGTCTTTGTAACCGTGTTTTGTGCCTGGTCCCCTCAGCAGAGTTGGGCGTGACGGGATTGATAGCGGTGGTTGGCTCGCCAGCAGATCGTTCCCCAGCTCCGAGCTGTCTTGAGTCGTCGGCTCTTCCTACGATTAGCTCTCCTGGGACATTTTTGACAGTTGACAGAGCTTACTCGGGATCTTTTTAGACCCAGCCGTAAGACAATGTACCTCAAATGTATGTAAATTGAGGCTCTGTTGAGGCAACCGTGGCGAGAGTGAAAGCCTAATGTGTAGCTACTGATACCTCATCTGAAGCTTCTGGCCCTGCGTTGCTCCTACGTTGGCCTGGTGTTGGGTCTGTCTGTTGGCGGGATGCAATGGGTGCCTCGTGCCTCCACCGAAATGCCCAATGTCGAAGGCCACCGCTGGCTTCTCTCCCGTATACAGACCGCGACATAAGCTGCTGGCTTACTCATGGCTAGACCTGATGACCTTCTCGAACGCTCCCGAACGCTGCGGGGTGGACTTGTTGCGAGCTTCGCAAACGCAGAGTCTCTTTGAATAAAAGCCGCAGGGAAGCTCTCGGTTCTATTGCCACTCATTTGATGGACATCGCCACTCGGCTTTAGTAACGCAGATTCAACAGAGTCGTGTCCTAAATCTCTATCGCGAGTAGACGAGGAAGACCACTGGTATCAATGAGTCTCTGCCCGAGGAGGATGCTCTTGATCTAGCTTGCTTTCCAGACCCCAACATAAGTGACCCAAATCTGTTTCATCAACTGTTTCGGCAACTTCGCCTCTTCCTCTCATTCGCTATCGCCAAGTGTGTGCCTCGTTCCGCCGAAGACGATTGTAATAGTTCTCAGGCGCTCGCGTCGTGTCGCCGCAATATTCGGAACTAGATAACTAGACAGTATACAGAGCGACACCTAGAACCCCATGAACGCGGTACCTCTATCAATTGCGAAAAGTTCAGGATAAGCCCACTTATATACTGTAATTTTAGTTCAAGATTTAGCTATGGTTTAAAGCCTTACCTGCTCGAAAATAAAAGTATTAAAATACTGAGAGCGTAATCAAAGTAAACTAAACCTCTATTTTAGTAATAAATAAAGGTCATGCTGCCCAGAGGTGAATAGCGATGCAGTTTCGAGTATATTCCGAGTTGCTTACTATGACCTGTGGCGCGGGTATAACGGCCTTATATGTATGTAAGTCAATATGTAACCTCTCTACTAAGGGACAATCTGTTCTACTTATACAAGTCCGGAAATAGTATCGCATATAAATTAAGACAAAGATATAAGATCTCTCAACCCTATAGACAATCCAGTCACGAAGCCTCCACTGTCAAAGATCGTGCGCTTCCTCTAGAAGAATTGTAACATCAGGATTCGGCGAAGATCCACCCTCAATCAGACGCAGATCGGAACTTGGGAGCACATTCAGATGATGTATTTTGATCTCCGTGAGGCCGCCTGCATCGAGTTGACCGAGTGTCATCACCTGGCATAGGTCTTGGGTCGGCTGGCCGCTCTGCGACCCGGGTCTCTCGCCCGCCCTCTGTACGCCAAGGACAAGGATCGTCATCTCCCCTTCCTAGTCTGGGGCGATATCTCTATTGAGAGAACTAATACCGTCGGTAAGTTTCTGGTTCTGATGAACATCGGCAACCTGAACCTGAAAATGGTCGCTTTGGTGGCTGCATTCTGATCACGGCCTGAGGGGACGTGGTCCGATCAGAACCGTAACCTTGCCTTGCCCTACTGATGACCTACCCGCTGCTTGGCTATGTGGATGTGCCCAGCAGATTGTCATGTTGCATTTTCTAAGCCTTAGTAGACGTAGGCTCTATCTACTAAACCCTTATGATAGCTCTTTAGGTAAGGCGTTCCCTGATAGCTCTTTAGGTAAGGCGTTCCCTTATTGCCATGCTTTACTCACGTAGCAAAACAGAGAAAACGGTATGCCGCGGCGCTGAACCCCGCTATGAATCAAAAATTCGACGGAAAGCTGAGTTGCCCGCTGAAGCAGGCCGGTGAAGCGATCCTAGCTATTCGATTGGCCGTACGTCAGAATCGCCCGGAACAGAATTCCTCATATGAGCAGATAGTGGGGCTATAAGGCTAAGCGAGCCGCAGCGGGGCGTCCCACTTTTGCGGATTCTACGCCACTAAACACATCTTAGACCAAATTTGCAACGAAATCCCCCAACAAACCATATCCGGTGTGGTGTATCGGCTAACATTCCGCGTTTTCATTCATCTGAAACACCGCGGCGCGCGGGGTTCGACTCCCCGCATCGGAGCTTGTTCTTTTTTTTGTCTTTTTTATGTCCTTTATATGTCCTTTAGACGAGGTGTTAGGGCTGCAATCGCGCGGCGAAGAGGGAGCGTTGCTGAACTCGCGATGGCCCTCTCGCGCATATTTTGGTGTGGGCTCGACATCTTGGACATACAATGAGCATTCGACCTCAGATTTGAGGCTTGTGATTAATATGTAACCTTTCTCTACCGTAGCGGCGTCGGATTACGCTATTTCTAGGCTGCGTACATGATGGATTCGTGTACTAATAAACCTCACATCGAAGACCAGACTAATAAGTGAGTAATGCATATTCACAGCTCCGCCACCCATCAAGGCGCCAAACACAACCTATAAAACAGTGAGCGACAGGAATTCTGAACTTGCTTTTCCATGCTTGAAGAACTCGAAGTTTCCAGGATGAATGAACATCAACGATATATCTTCTTGGTTGATCTAACCCGAACAGCAGATGCTGAAGTGCAGGGAACCCGAGAACATCGTGCTTCCGGGGATGACATCCGCTTGATCTCATCACAACAAGGTCGAGGGCCAATAGACGATGCTGCCGGCCTCATTCCAATACTCCCAAATCTCTCCTTTCCTTGATACGGTAAACAAGCACAGTTCAAGGAGCCCAGTACTGTCGTCGTTGAGTCTCACCTGATACCAAGCACATACGAGTCCCAAACGAAAAGGGGCAGACATAACACTGCTCTTTCAACGTTGCCGGTGACTGTTGAATCCAATTACAACTAGGAAATTAATATGAAGATCGTTGCTTCTAGACGAGTGGCAAGAAAGTTGCCTTCCGTGCGATGGGCTACAACCTCTGGTTCTTCGCCGAACGTTTCCCTAGCGCAAGTATCCCAAACCCTCTGGGACCCTTACACTCTCACTCATCCCCCAGAAAGAAAAGAAAGAAAGGTTTCTCGTCGCGATAAGCTATCAGTGACTACGGTTAGGGATCTGTTGCCGATGAGTTCAATGCGAAACTCTAGAGGTGCTCTAAACCTAACTGAACCGACAAAGGACTTGGCTCCCCTCGTTTCTCACCCACCATCAACTATCAATCTGGCAATAACTCCAAGTCTAGCCCACGGAATCCTCGGGAAGAGGGCCTAGCACTTCTCCTTCACACCACGCATTCATTGTCGCCGACATTAAGCCATGCGAGTCATGAGCAACCGCGCACCACGTGGAAAGGCCGGCGGTACGGGACGAAAAGAGGCTCAAAAGCCTACGAAGCTCCCACACGTGGCGGTTGGACAGAAGGTTCTACTGTAAACTCTGTCTAGGCTGCATCGAAATGAGACGGTTCTGAAGCCAGGGTGAGAGGCAGCGTGGGTTGAGCCACTTGGTTTATGTACCAAAGTAACGCTGGGAAGCCCAGAATAGTCCAGATATGTGTCATCAGGCTACCTCTAGAGTCTAGACGCCCTGTGAAATCATGCCACAACCGTTAGGGTATATTGAACGAGAGTGAGTGTGGTGTGCTCGGACTGGCGTCGCTTAGGGGTCGCTTGGCATTGGATTCTGACTCTTGTCTCATCGGCCTCAAGGCCCGCCGGCTTTGTAACGTCTCGGTTGCGGGATAATAACAGCCGGTGCTGGAGATCAGAATTAAGGGTTTCATGTTTCAGGGGGTTGTCAACACTGTTGATGCCAGCATCATCCTGGCCTGAACCCTGGCGATCCATTTTTGGGTTGTTGGCTTGCCTGCAGATTGTAAAGAGACGAGACTATTACTAATGGGACTCTTGCATTTTCATGACTCACAGAGTAGAAAGGTTGCTGCAACTTCGAATCTCCATCGGCGGCTTCTGACGTGTGCCACGAGAATTTATTTGGGGTTTAAGGGGAAGGGGGCGGTCTCAGGATTCTGACATTCTCAAGAATGAGCAAACCTTCCTCAGGCACGTCCCTTCAGGGGCGTCATTGCTCGTGCTGACGGCGGGCCGGATATTGCTGAACACGTTTTATTAAGGTTTGCGGTGGAATTTCTGGATGTTTCGACATCTCTTGAATCCTCACAAGAAAGCTTTGAGCGGGAACGGCCCGGCGGTGACGGTTGAGTTGATCACATCCCACAAATGGGGATTCTAACTTCAAGGCCTGTAGTCAACGGAATGTAAGAAAGAAAGGGGGGCGCGGCAGTTGATTCGATTAGCATCCCGAGGATCGACAATGCCCTTGTCCTGCAGCTCACTCGTCTCGCTGGCCTAGTCCAAAGTGATTCCGGATACAATCGCCTCATAATCCGCGACACTAGCCAGGACCAAGCGTGATGAGGCACTAGGTAATAGAGATCGCACTTGATCCGTACATAGGGCGAAGCTACCGTCTTGGATGGCCCCTTGACCCAGTGAGGCTTGCGTCTCGACCCGAACTCGTACGAGAAGTGCTCAGGCGCAGTATATGCGACTGCTTTAGGTGACACTATTGTCGAACTAGCATGATCCCCTTCGCGATTCGTGACACGAGGCGTCTTCGAAGAGTTGCAAGCGCAACAGTGAAGGCGATTGAAGCGACGAAGACATCCTCCGCCAGGAGATGCCGTACGATGGATGAATGGAGACGATGCGCTGGAGAAATAATTAGGCTTTGCGACTGCTCCGAATTCAGAACTCAGAAGATGATTTCCGTGGGGCGTGGGGCTCCATACCCGGGATTCTGGGGATAGTGGAACAGCGCCTGGGGAGGGGACCGCCAACGTTCGCCTCCTGACCCATTCTCCATACCGAGGTGTTGGGTTGCCGATCAGAAAAAGCAAGCTCAAGGTTCATTTCGATGAGATTGGCGATGGTACATTTGCAACACACTCAGCGACATGACACGAGGGCCAGCAGCAAAACGTGGCCCGGCGACGCCTCCCGACGACGACAGCGCCGAGTCAAAAGCCCCCGGAAGTCCAGAAGTCCTCTCTCTTCACCTTACCACCCTCCACTGGCCATGGAAAGTCCCGCAAGCCCATCGAACGCGCGCGTCAGGGCGCCTGATGTCGATCAAGAGCCCTGGACCGCAGTGGATACTGACTCGCGACAGGCCCTAGCAAAAGCCACAGCCAAGCTGGGGAGGCGCAATTTCGCTGGGATTTACACAGCGTCGTGTCCTTGTCCAAGAGAGCGAGAAGCCAGGATATGGCCTATTGATGCAGTGCCGAGAGATGAGATGAAGAGCAGATTGGGTGGGTGGCGAATAGATGAGAAGTTCCATTCGGACATGCTTTTCCCGTCCCTTGTTTTTCTTTTTTCTTTTTTTTTTTCTTTTAAATTCCTGATATCGCGGGGAATCTGGGGACAGGCTCAAGCCATCGCGAGATCTAAATTCCATCCTTGCTGCCCGGAAACAGGGTTTGCGGAGGTGTAATGCAAAACAGCCTCTTGCTGTCCCCATCGCGCAGCTGAAACCGTCTTTCTAGATCCGTTCCAGGACGAATGGCCCTCCCAGCAACATCTTCAGTGACTCGCCTGGACTACCGGACGCTACCTCGCCCCTTGTTTCCAGAGAAGCTCGCGCCAATCGCCGCCAAGCGTTACCGAGTCTCCCCAAGCCTTGCCATGCTAAACGTGTCTAGCGCGCTAGAACTTCCCCGTCGCTGCCGTATCAAATGGCGGTGTTGAAGCCCTGATCGCTAGGCTTCGGGAGAGTGGGCGGAGCAGCCCCGGGCCCTTGTCCGGGGGCCATGGAACTGCTAACTAGTCTACGAGCTGAGAGTTTGTTGTCCAGCGCTGATGCCCAGACAGAGACCAAATGCGCTTGAGCTGAGTAGGGCAAAGGGTCTGACTACGTTGACTACTGAGCCCTCCACTCCACCCACCATGACTAGGCTGTTACTGTAGCTCAACCATCGACGAGCCAGGGGATAAGCACAACTTAGTGCTCAACTCGGGCCACCGCCTGCTGTAAGCTGTCAGGCTTCTCCAGAAAGCGCCTGGGCCGAGATGGAGAATATGGGTCCCCTGACGCCTTCTGAGTGACAGCACCTCTCGAGTCTGAAATACCCCGTGGCCGCCGCCCTCCATTCTGGGTTTGTGAGAGGATTTGCCCCGGCAGACCATTTCCTCCTCACTGTTCTCTCTTTTTCATAGCCAATCGATCGGGATTTCAGCGCTGTTTGCTTCTTCCGACACCCTTACCTTCTTTTATCCCGTCTTAGAGGTACATCGCCCATCTTGTTTCGGAGAAGACGGCCACACGACGCAGCGAAAGCGAACTCCGAACCACTTCGAGAAACAAGCCGCTAGCATGGCTCCTGAACGAGGCTTCCTGGTGCCGGAAAACTTCAAGGACGACCTGCCAAGTGAGGATGAGATGAACATCGCCTCCATCATCTGGGGCCTGTCCCTAGGTGTTGTCGTCTTCAACTGCGCAAAGGCTTTCCGACAAGCCAGGTCAGCGTTTCACAGGAGGAAGCGGTTAACAACCTACATTGCCCTCGTGTGGATGGAGATTATCTCTAGCTTCATCCTTGGTGTGATGGTTTGGCTATATCTCCGCGGCATCATCCCACCAAGCTTTCAGTTTTACTTCTTCATCAGTATGGCTCGCCCACTTCGATGCACCCAGTCTGAGATGTACGTGCTGACAAGTGACTCTAGTTGTTTTCTGGTCAACCCAGGTACAGTGTCTTATCCAGATCATCATCAATAGAGTCGGTCTCTTGATGGTTATTCGATCCAATGCAACGAGACTCAAGTGGCTATGCTTCCTCATCCTTCTGGCCGTCAATATTAGCGTCTTTTGCGTCTGGGTGCCTGCTCGCCTGCAGATCAACGATCAGTTTATCCGCGTCAACAATATATGGGATCGTTGCGAGAAGGTCATCTTTGCCATTATGGATGCCGCTCTCAACTTTTACTTTATCTGGGTTGTTAAGAAGCGCCTCATATCAAACGGTCTTCACAAGTATAACCGTCTGTATCAGATGAATTTGGTTCTTGTTATTATTTCGATCGCTCTTGATGTAAGTCCAAAAGCAAACTGCCATTCTTCGTCTGCTTATACTGACCAACGATAGATCCTTCTCATCTGCATGATGTCTCTGCCCAACAGCTTTGTCTACGTCCAGTTCCACCCCCTGGTCTATCTCCTCAAGCTTCACATCGAGATGAACATGGCCGACCTTATCGGCAAGGTTGTCCGCGCCAGCAACAACGAGAACTCGCACGACTACAGCTCTCACACTCGAACGACTGGAAAGAGCGGCTCTCGGCCTCACCCTGGCGGCCGCTTTGGCGCCACTCTGACAAGGACACACATCGAACTTGGCGAGGACGACGAGATGGAGCTCAAGGAGCGCGAGAATCTCGAGGGCATCAAGAAGACCATTGTTACACAAGTTGTTCGAACTGGACCCAACGGGGAGGACGACGATATCCCAGAGCATCACGAGAGGGCGGTCAGCGAGGCAAGCTCCACAAAGGTTCATCAGGAGCCCTATAGCATTGAGCATGCGCGATAAACTACCGCAAGCCTATTATTACTTGGAAGTTTGACATGAACGCAAGATTTTACAAGCAATTGGTATAATGTAATGAAAACATATGAAATATGGGAACAGCCTCAGCTTTTCGCAACACT
>JADBHU010001133.1:0-14028 GCA_017140155.1 Fusarium devonianum
GTTTCACAGAGGTTTAGCGGCTACTCAAGACTGCTAGCACTGAAACGAAAACGACATCGAGACACACCTTGGCATCCGATCATGACGCGTCTTTGCTCCCCGCTGCTGCGACGACAAGCCACAACCTAGGAGCCATGGATGTTGCTTCTCGCCGAACAACTAGTACGAGGATCCAGCAGCATCGGTACGGGTACTAGTCACTACCTAGTATTGAGTGGAAGGGACGGAACTGGTACGTAGCTGTAAATGCAACCATCTGCGCCGCCAGAGCTCAGCCCCTTGTACTCCGTACTCCAGTCGGTGACCCCAAAACCTAAATATCACTTTGTTGCAGATGCTACATCCTTGGGACTGTTGTCTGTGCCCATATCTATCTTCAGCTTCAAAACATATTTCTCGTTACCATCGCGACCTTCTTCATCATCATCATCATCATCATCATCCTCAAGTGTCGCGCCCGCCAGAGGAAAGCCCGAAGCTGCGCCCTAAAACCAAAGGCTCCCCCGAAAACAACGACGCTGACCATCCATGCTGCCATCACCATCCCCCAGCAACGCAACTCTCTTTGCAGTACAATTGGGCTTCGAACTGACTAACACAGCACGACAAGGGTCCTCGGACAGGTCTCTAGATGCCACGTCCCCGGCCCCATTCTCGTGCAGCAACGCCCGACTTGCTGCATGTTGCAGTGCGTGGTGGCGCGCGCTGCTGCAAAGTACTGTAGAGTACAAGACAGGGCAGAAGTAGTCTCGCCAGGGGCTACTTGATAAGCTGAGTTTAATGGAGCCGTGGCATCTTTACGCAAACCGCCGCCCGTTGCAGGCCTCTCATTCAATGGCCGAGTCATCTTGACGTTGTTTACGCGGGCTGATCGGTTGCAACGCCCCTGTTATTATCTCGTGTTGGGTGGCTCCCACACACCATCTTTCCCCAGCTGTGCGGTCTCGCAAGCAGTCGGCGTTGGCATCCGAGCACCGGAAAATAGAACATCCCCCTCTCTCCCCTCTCCCCGTACCAAGCGTACGAAGCTCAGCCACGATTGGGGCCCCAATTGTCGAGTCTCGATGCCTCCTCGATCGGCCCTTTCCCTAAACTTATGCCTCTCGCTCTCCAATGTATTTGGATTCCTGCAAAAAGCGCCATTGTTGCGGAATCCTGGTGTTCCCTCTGCTTCTTACCCATCCTGATGTTAACCACAAGGGCCCCAGTAAAGAAGGCAGTCAATGTCTTGGCTTTTATTAGTCTGCCCCGTCAGCATCCATCTATCAATCTATCAGTGCAATCCCTCTCAGAATTGGGTTTGGGTTCGTCGCCTCGACTCCCCCGTTGCTACAAGAAGCTCTCCGTCCCCCCGCTAATGTCCACCAACCACCGGGCACACAAGGCGTTGCCATGTGAGTTTTTCCTTTTGCCCTACCTACCTAGTTCAACAAAATCTACGGATCAAGCAGATTGGATGCTCGGTGGAGTTGTCCTGGGGGGAGACCTACGACGCTCGTACTGTTCAGGACAGCAGCCAACACAGGATTGAAGGTTGCCCCGGTCAGGCTGACGATCAAAGCCCCGGTCTGCAGGACACCCATACCCTTTAGGGCGCGAGGAGAGTCCTTGAGAATTGTTATCATGCCTACGGAATACTTTGAGGCTTATCACCGCCCATCTAGGCACTTGATTACTGTAGGGACATATCTGGCCGCGCTAATAAGTCAGGTTAGCTGTAAGCAGCCCCCTCTCCCAGATGCTGATGGAGTTAGGTACAGTATATCTCAGCTGGCATAGCCCTCAGTCCGCTGAAACACCCAAACCATGATGGCGAGATGGGAAAGGCTCTGTATCGTTTGAAAAAGACGTTCTAGGCCGAGACATTGGTTTCTCAACTTGATGGCATGAACTCAAAAAATGCCCGCATGAATATCAGCAACACTCACCCGGGCCTTCCGGCTTCTTGCATTGCGCCATGTACCGCGGCGTAACCCATGCAGAGCGGGAACGAGCAAAAGCATGGGTTTCTTCCATACTCCAACCGAGTCTGGGCACTCAGGGTTTCACTTCCTTGTCTCTAATAAACCTCGTCTAGCCTCCCAGACTGCATATTGCCAAGTAGTAGCCAGCCAACTTTCCTTGCTGGGTACTTGATGGAAAGGAAAATGTTGAGCATGGGCGGTGGCTGCGCGAACCTATCTCACGGCTTATCAGTTCTGGTTGAAGGATGCCCTGCGCTGGCATTTTCTACATTTATACCTGACCGGTGGCCTGGATCTGGGATGCACTTTAACAGTCGGTAGATCTGATAGACGGATAAGAACAAGTAGGTTTGGATCTATCGTAGAGATCAGGCCATTGATTCTGGGACTATCACAAGTTGGATTTTGTTCTCGCGAATGACTCTTGGAGGTGTCCGGCCAGGCTGAGATGCCTGCCCTGACAAGTCGGACCACGACCCAAGAACCAATACGCGAGTGAGCCAGTTGGTGCTAACTTCCTCAAAAGGTATCAAGTAGCTCATGAGAAAATAAAGCCTGTCGACACGCCTGTATGTTACTATATTTATTATACGACGAGGCAAAACGGGAGCTGAATGCTCTGCATGGCTGATAACTTGGCTACTCTAGTGTTGAACGCATTCATGTCGAACTTATGACCATGAGGTAAGGATGTCATAAGTTGATTACAGCCTAGTTGGGCGACATATGCAACTTCTCTGTAGAGATCACTCATAAAATACCCATTAGCTGCATTGCGATGCGAAGTATGGACAACACAAAACATTAAATAGCCTTTCTCGAGACTCTATTACTCTTCGACTGGCCCAACTTCTTTTCAAGCTCTTACACTCTTATCTCACTGAACAGGAAGACTTGAGAAATATGTTGGCGTTGCCTTGTGGCTTATCGTCATTGCTGCGAAGACGCCCGAGAGTGGCTACTCTGTAAGGCGCGATTCTTGCGTCTTGGATCTCTCAACACGATTAAGAGATAATTCATTTGAAGCTTCTTTAGTCAAATTTCGAGGTTTGGTGTGAATGTCTGATGGACACAACGATGGCAAACCTGTTGATGTCATTCTGCTCGCTAACTTTTGCTTGACTTATGCCAGCCAGGAGAGACAAAATAACCTCACAAGACAATTGAGATGAGCAACTCGCTCTAGTCTTCATCCGCGAGGTGCATGGATTGCAGAACTGAGAAGATGCGTCCTGCAGTTGGTATGCCACCGGGGCCAGACATGCTTTGCGTCAATAAGTAGTTTTACTTGGATTAATCTCCTATGAGTGCGGGACAAAATCGACTTACATAGGGAATCGTGTCTATTGCTACTAGGAAATAGTAATAACTATATGGAAATGATGCTCATGTTGTGCAGCATTTGATTCCTTTCTTAATGGACCCAGGTCGTTGAATTGGGCTGCCTCGATCTAATCGTTGGAACACGCTGGACCAGATCACTCAATGAAAGAAGAGGGTTAAACATGCGACTTGATAATTGCCGTGCTGTCACGAGTCAAGGATTCCAACTAACCCAAGTGAACGGCAATCTTGGAGTTGTCCACAGCGCCTACAACGGACAGAGATGTTCTCCAAGAAGCAAGAATGCCACATTGAGACTTCAGTCAATCAAGTTGGGTGCTTGTACGGTCTCAAGCAAGGGCAACTACGCGGATGATCCGTGTGTATCGGCTGGCGCATCTTCCACCAAGCCTGTCGATGTAAAACGGTATAACATTGTTGACGATCCCATATAAATTGAAGAGTACCACAGACATTGTGCGATATGGAAAGTTGGTCAACATCTCGATAAGCGGAGGTAACGTAAGTGGCACCGCAGTCACGTCGTGGATGGAACACATGGAGGCAGCCAGCCGCAGGAATCCGAGTGCTGTGCCGCAGTCAAAGGAAACAGAATCGCACCGACCGTGTTAGTGTTGTTCAAAAGACATTTTGGATTCATCATAAGACGCCGACCATGGCTCAAAACTTGCCGCGAAACAAATCACAATCCAGCTTTCAGGGACACTTGTGCTGCCGTAATAAAGGCCCTGAACCTGGCATTCATCGATGAATCGCTTGTACCCTAATCACCGCCACCGCCGAAATCCCGGTCTCGAATACCCGTCCACAAATGTTCCATCGCTGGTGTCTTCGTAGAGTGCTCCAGGTCGAGAGTGATTTCGCCGACCGCCGCATGAAGGGAAGAAGAAATTTCATCAGACGAGGTGCTCAGGTGTATAAAGCCTTCGGGGTTGGGATTTGACGTCTTTTTTGAATTCAATGCCTCAAAGCAAGGCAATATGCTTTATCCTTGCCTCGACCAATGCAGCCAAATGAGAACCGCCCCTCACTACCAACTCCAGCCCGAAGCCCTTTCTTTTTATATCGACGAGGGGTACAGCATGACACGAACGGAAGCACCGAAAGACTTGGTGGGGAGAGGGGAGGTGAACTTGGCGCGGACAACGCCGGAGTTGCCTGGGTTATTTGTCAGCTGGTGATCTCTTTATGGCGGAGGCGAAACTGATTTACCGTGCGGTCGGGTAACCTTGCCCCAGATCACTCGGATCTTGGTGCCCCGGATCTCCTTCTGAGCCCGGTAGACGAAAGCGACCTTCTTTCCAAGGTAGAAGCTGCGATATACGGTCAGTACCCATAACTGACTAAACGTGACCTCCCCCAAAATGATAAACGTACTTGGCGGAGTTGGTGCTATCAACGCCCTCGATCTTGATCAGGCTGGTAGCAGGGCGGTTGGTGTGACGAGAGCGCTGGTAGCTCAGGTGACGTCCCCTAAACCATCATCGTCAGCCCAAATTCCATCATCGCATCGTTCTCGTGCCGTGGCTTCGCGGATATTCGAAATCGGAATTCGAGATGGGCGTTCTCGGCGGGACGAGCCCGCGGATTCTCATATTGCGCGTGCCAATTGTTTGGCCGAGGTAATACTCACTTGACGTATACTGAAGAGCGAGAGTTAGCAGAGTCGCAAAACAGGGCTCATTTCACAGACTCCGAGTCGAACCGAATCAACTCGTTGTCGGCGGGCAAGCGAAACTTACGTCGGTGACCGGCTTCCGAAGGCATCGTGAATGTGATATAGCTTCCGCCCTCTCAAATAACCTGGGGGTTAGTAGTGAGAGTCTGAGGAATTGTCTTAACAAAAAGACCTTTCCGTGTTGCTGGTGCGCGTCGTTTGGTGATCTTGATGTCGGGGCTGAAGGTGAGTGGATGCGATGTGGTGTGCGCCATGCCTAGCCCGAAAATTTGTGCCCTTGGATCACGTGCGGTGTTAGGGTTCTACGGTGCGCCAACCCGGCCCCCCCAATTTTGTCAAGTTTTTGGGCAGCCACACTTGGGCAGCCACAGCTGAGCAAGCCACAGCCCTGTCGCCTGAGCAGCGAGGATGGGGCTGTTTCCGGCTCAACACCGGAGCTAGCCCTGTCCCACGGTCCGACTGCCGAGCGGAGTTACCCCATCTTTACCTGGCGGCTGAAGTTGCTGGATAAAATCGGTTCAATGAGATTCACTGGGTGCTATTTACGTAGTTGTCCCGAGCGCATGGTGAGCGTTGATATTGACAGATCCAAGGCGCCATTTCCAGCTTTCTTTTGTGATATTGCACCAAATATTGCGCACCAAATCGTTTCAAATCCTTCTCGCCGCAGAACAGATCTTGTGAACTAGATTGACAGCAGTAGACATGTCTGTTGTATACCAACAAACCTGTCCTTTATCTACTTCCGGATTATGACTCGGATGGCACCCACGAAGCTCTGCAGCTTATCAGGTTGCGTCAATTCGACAGAGTAAGCGCAGCAATGGATAGAAAGATGAATTCTCCAATCCTCAACTATACAGTAGCACCATCGAGGAAAAGTTCCCACATCATGATGAATGATGGGTTATGATCTTTGGATGGAGAATTTCCATCTTTTCCGCCTCTATAGCTTCTTCTCGCCGACACCGGGGGAAGGGGTTGGCGCGGATGCGAGTGCGCTCGGACTTGAATATCCGAGCGGTTGTGCGATTCATTCGCGTCTCGAGAACATACCTAGTGAGAGGAGAATAGTCGCCTTAATATGTGCCTATCTGATAACCAGGAGCCATATATCGCTGCAGGGCCCTGTCCATGCCAGGCCACGACAGAGTTTGGGGCTGTTGAGGGTGCCAGCCCGACGGTGCAGTAGGGACAGAGGTGGGCCTTGATGGGCAATTCGAACCGCTTCTTGTCGCTCCGAAGACCCCTTATGGAGAAAAGCGCGAGAGGCCGCGGTTAGGCCGCCGGGGTCAAACGCTGCTATGAATGTTTGTCATCCAGGAGCTCGGAGCTTGAGCGTCAATCGTTGCGCTTCAGGACCTGTTATGTCAGGAGAAAGGTTACCGCAAAAGACTCAGATACACACACCAGCCTGCCAGGTCTTGAAAGAATCTGGCTGTAACCAGGGTCGGCCGTCCAATGGAGCAGAATACCGTCTGTAAGTAACTGGCAACAAACCTAGCTTGCTAATCAATCGACCGGGCTCATGGACCCCAGTGCGACTTTGAGTGGACCGCAACTGTTCCATGTTGGGGGAGCAGAGCAGTAGACTCATCAGAGCCGCCACCGCCGCCGCCGCCTGTACCCCTCCTCGCCGAGCCCCGAACTCTCGGTGAAGAATTGACGTCCGGGCGAGCCGGGGTCCGCCTGGCTGACAAAGAAGCTGGATGGATGCGGTGGTGTTTCGTTACAATAGCACAATGTATCATAATGCTTACGGCACAAGGCGCATTACGCAAGCGTCACTCATCGTAAACTGAGGCCAAAGGTAGACAGCCAGCAAGACAAGTCAAAGAGGAGGGAGAAAAGCTCCTGCTTACGATAGCAACTCCATTTGATGCGACAAGTTCAAGTTCCTGGCTTGAAGGTGTGGAAACACCATACGTCAAATTCGCGACACTCCCCCAAACCAACGGAGACCATTCGAGCGCTTGCGTGCAGTAATTGGCCTACCTCAGGAGGAACGATGGACTTACTGTGCCGCCTAGTCAGAACAGGCGAAATAGAAAGAGAGAAAAAGAAGAACAGGCTACGAGGACCCGGAAAACAAGTCGCCGAGTGCTGGCCGTCCCTTAAACTTGGCGATTCAGCGCGGGATTCCTTTGGGGGTACGACATGGGGCATCATGGCCTTACCGAATGCAGCGAGTCGCCAGGGAGCTTCAGCCAGTGCCGCCAGTTGTTGTAGTGGAGGCCAGGTCCCCAGCGGCCTTACCCACCCACCTTGGAGCTGCATCATAGCCCCGTTCGTCGCGCAGCCATTAGCTCCCCGTCTCTGCATGCTCGTCATAAAACCTTCCAGGCCTGCTGCCCGCAAACCTCAGCGTCACCTTTTCCTCATATCCTCCCCAGCTACTCTCCGAGTTTCCCTCACTCTACGGCTGCTCGACTTCGGCCTTCGAAGTTGCTTTTACCCGTATACTTGTTCCTCCTTCTCTCTCGTGCTGTCCTCCCTTCTTCACGCCCTTGGCATTTCCATCCGCAACCATGGATCCGTACGTGCTATGAACCCCCACCACATATTAGCTCTCCCATGCTTGCTCCCTTGGCCAACATTCGCGATGCGGTCGCAATCCTGCGCGCATCTAAGCTTGGCCTTTTCGGAATTACCCTGCTGACTCTGGTTTCATTTTAGCTGTAAAGAGCTCAAGCAGAACACGACTATTGTCGTGCTCGGCGCTTCTGGTGATCTCGCGAAAAAGAAGACGGTAGGGAGCTCTTCCAGCTCTGCCCCTCACTTGGGGTCGCTTTGGCTAACACGCTTGTCTTTTCTTGATAGTATCCTGCACTTTTCGGCTTGGTGAGCTTCAATATTCACGACCTTTCCACAATTCTCTGGTGACTAACAGCGACTTCAGTATCGAAACCAGTTTCTTCCCCAAGATGTCAAAATTGTTGGATATGCCCGTACCAAGATGGACCACGAGGAGTACATTCGTCGCATCAAGTCATACATGAAGACCCCGACAAAGGAATCCGAGCAACAACTCGAGGAGTTCTGCGAGCTCTGCACCTACGTTTCGGGTCAGTACGACAAGGATGAGTCGTTCCAGGGCCTCGAGCAGCACCTCCAGGAGATCGAAGGGGACCGCCCCGAGAACAATCGCCTCTTCTACATGGCGCTCCCCCCCAGTGTCTTCACCATTGTTTCGCAGCACCTCAAGAAGATCTGCTATCCTAAGAAGGGCATTGCCCGCGTCATCGTACGTAGCTTATCTTCACCACCGCGAATACTGCTTACTAACTGTTCCAATAGGTTGAGAAGCCCTTTGGCAAGGACCTCGCCAGCTCCCGCGAGCTGCAAAAGTCTCTTGAGCCAGACTGGAACGAGCAAGAATTATTCCGAATTGATCACTATCTGGGTAAAGAGATGGTCAAGAACATTCTAATTCTCCGATTTGGCAACTCGTTCCTCGGCGCCACATGGAACCGACACCATATCGACAACGTTCAGATCTCCTTCAAGGAGCCGTTTGGCACTGAGGGCCGTGGTGGTTACTTTGATGAGTTCGGCATCGTTCGAGATGTCATGCAGAACCACCTTCTGCAGGTCCTCACTCTCTTGGCTATGGAGCGACCCATTTCTTTCAACGCCGAGGATATCCGTGACGAGAAGGTCCGCGTTCTCCGTGCCATTCCTGCTATTGAGCCCAAGAACGTCATCATTGGCCAGTACGGCAAGTCTCTCGATGGCAGCAAGCCTGCGTACCGTGAGGATGACACCGTTCCCAAAGACTCACGGTGCCCCACTTTCTGCGCCCTAGTTGCGTACATCAAGAACGAGCGATGGGACGGCGTCCCCTTTATTATGAAGGCTGGAAAGGCCCTCAACGAGCAGAAGACTGAGATTCGAATCCAGTTCAAGGACGTTACCTCGGGTATCTTTAAGGACATTCCCCGAAACGAGCTTGTCATGCGCATCCAGCCCAACGAGAGTGTCTACATCAAGATGAACTCCAAGCTTCCCGGTCTGAGCATGCAGACTGTCGTCACCGAGCTTGATCTGACCTACCGACGACGATTCTCCGACCTCAAGATCCCTGAGGCCTACGAGTCGCTTGTGCTCGACTGCCTCAAGGGCGACCAGTCTAACTTTGTTCGTGACGACGAGCTCGACGCTAGCTGGAGAGTCTTCACCCCTCTCCTCCACTACCTGGATGATAACAAGGAGATCATTCCTATGGAGTATCCTTACGGTATGTCATTCCTATTTCCGAAGCGGATTGCAGCTTACAATTTCTTCCCAGGTTCTCGTGGGCCCGCTGTCCTGGACGACTTCACAGCCTCTTACGGTTATAAGTTCAGCGATGCCGCTGGTTACCAGTGGCCCACGACCAACGCTACTCCCAGCGCGCCCAACAAGTTGTAAGTTTTTCTTACGACCGGCATCCTGTACGATTGATCCGGGCTAGCAGTGGAGATCAACTTGGCTAAGTAGTATTCCCTAGTTAATCACGAGTCCCATGCGATAAAGGGGTGCGAGCGACCTCGGATTATGGTATCCGACGACGCCTCAACCGGCAGGGAGAGAAAAGGAAGCAAATGATGACGATCTCGACAAAAGCAGCGAGAACGGGAGGGGGTTCTGGCGAGATATTAGGCAGATGCATCTCGGGCTCAATAGATATGTCTACTCAGGACTTGGCACATGCGTTACTGCATGGTCAGGTAGATTAAGGAGATTTCCAATCCCATTTATGAAAGCGTTCTCAATCCAGATCCCAACAGGGGATTCTTCGACTTCTGATGTACGAACACGGAGATCCTAAGTTAGAAGTTGGGGATAGCAGTCGCCAGGAAGAGTCGGAGGACCTAGGTGCTGATGAATTGTTGATCAATTAAATGGCATAATTGGTGCGAATTCTTTGGCGTTCCGATCAAACTCCGTACCTAGGCTAGCTAGGTACTTAGTATGCAAGTTTTGTACAGTGCAGGTACCCGTTGTGCTGGACTTGTGCACGGCCTCTCACATGACCTGACTAAGGTATTATCCCGGCGCCGCATCTCTTGAGGCCTGGTACCCGGGAAAATCGAGAAAGGCTGCCCTGCGCATCATAGCCAATTCTTCATCATAACCTTCTTTCATCACCCTCCTACGGTCACGTCACTACCTCCTCGAATAGACCTTCACTTGATATTTCAAGCCTACCGCCAACATTGGTATACTTACCTGCGCCCTACGACTTCACTGTCGCGTTACGCTCGTTTCTGAAGTCAACGACCTCTCCACCGCGGCGAATCACTTCAAGGCTACCCTCCTTACCGCAACCCTTCTATTACAGGACACTACAGCGAAAATAAAGGCAATATTCCCGTCATCTACGACTTCCTTCGAATCGATACGAATACTCTTTGCGCAGCCCCGACGGCTTGGTGTAGGCGAGCGCGACTACTATGCGCTGTGGTGCTCATCAATAAAGATCCCGCTTGCCTCCTCATGACACATCGAATCGGATAAACGATACGACGAGCTACGTCCATTGCGCTCTCCGGAGACGTCGAGCTCTGTCCAGACCGGCTCGGGGAGCACCTGGATCAGGGACGACAAGTGGATGCCTGGCGTCATCAGCATGGAGAATGGCGGCCAGAATGGCGCGCGCTCGAACCACGACATAGATTCAGAGCTCAATGGCTCGAACAGCGCGGGCGTCAAAGAACAACAAAATGCCTTCAATAAGGGCAATATACCATCTGGCGGGGATGCTGGCGGAGACACTGGCGGCGCTGCCGTGAATGGAAGCAGCGTGGGCGGTCCTCAGATCAACGGCTCTCAACCAAAACCGACACCATCAGAGCAGCAATCTATCGACAAAGATCCGAGAATGAACGACCTTCCCGACGAAATTTCTCATATCACTCAGGGCTACGTCTCACTGTCAACTCTACTCTCACGGTTTGCCCAAGATACGCATAACAAACTCCAAGAAGAGCTTGCCAAATTGGCCGCAATGCCCATTCCCGCATCCGCTTTGAATGGCAACTCATCGATACCGAATAGTAGCGTTGACGACACTTCGCCCGAAAACCTCAAGAAGAAGACGGCAATCTGGAAGTTTATCCATGGCCAACACGAAAAATGGATACAAGCGCTTGTCATTACGGAATGGAGCCGGAAGGCGGACATGGTTAGCAAGCTCATTGATCTGAGATTTCACATCCAGGGGCAACAGGCGCTATACAGTTCCGCTTTTGACAACATGGTAACCGTAAAGAGGGACTTGACATTCGCAAGAATGCCGAGTCCTGATCTGAAAACAGCTCTCCAAGTTCTGTCGACTGGAAAGGCTGCCTGGATGCCGGACGTAAGTGCTACCAGCAACACGCGTAGATGCTGCAAGCTAACCCGTAACTAGCTCCAATACATCGAGCCTCCGCTCTTGACTTCGGAGGAACAGGTTCAGTGGATGAATGATGTTAACACGCTATTGTCATTAAGACTGAACCTCGAGGACTTTGACAAGATTCCGCACCATTTCAGGAACTACGACATTGATTCCGGTCGAGTCACCTTCAAGGTTCCGGGCGAGTTCGAGGTCGACCTTACAATCGCAGACGAGGATTTCGAAAAGCAATTCTGGTTCATCGACTTCAGGTTTACGTTTTCGCCATCAGCAGCATCGGTGCCCGAATCTCTCAAGAACTTTCTGGAAGGCCATGTCAACGATGTGCTCAGCAAGGACGGCTTGCAGGGTTGCTATCAGTTTCTGCATGAGTTCGTGCTCACACACAAACTAAGCGAATTAAGACGCCAGGCTCTCCAGTTAAGCAAGGGGTCTTGGACTGGCACGCTAAAGGTTGAGCCACTCAACCGAGCTTTGGCGATACAGTACTGGGCCTCGCGGGCGCCTCCGACCAGTCCGAAAAGCTGGGTGCTGGTTGCTGTGAACAGTGGACGGAAGCCCAATGGTCAGACGAATCCCAAATCTTCGAGCTACTTGACCGCAAAATGGTACCGGGACAACAAAGAAATCAAGGATGTGGATATCCCCTTCGATTCAGAAAACCTGTCAGCCGAGGCGCTGTTAAACGCTGTCATCGGCCGGCACATCGATTTCCTTCTTGGCAACATACACAGCAAGCTTCAGGTATCTCCCCGATTCCGCAAGCGCGAAGCTGCTATGGTTCTACGTACTTCACAGGCAGATCCGGCGAAATCTTGCCTGACCATGCAAGTTGGGTATAAAGATACCACATCGCTGCTCATCGAGCCAACAACGGGTGTCTTTGCTGTCAAGCCGCATTCGAAGTTCAATATCCAGCATGAGCACCAACTCAACAATGGCAAGAGTCCTACAGACGATGGAGTGACGTGCTTAGAGAACGTGAGATGTGGAATAATGGAAGATGAGCTCAACCGCCGCGGAAGCACAATGGAATGGAGTACTAGAAAATGCCCCGTGAGCAATGAGGAGCTGAGGTCTGCCACAAAAGCCCGCGACTGGACGAAGACAATCTGGCTCCAGAGAGCTGGGTGGGGACCAAACTGGTTTGTGATGGTCATGCTGAGTCTGGGTGGGGATGAGTGGTGGTTGCTTGAGGTGTAAGTCTGACCTTTGAGTTATGCTCGGCTCTTGCGCAAAGTTGCTAAATGGACCGATAGTGACCGTAATACTTCTGGGCAAGCCGTTAAACTCCAGGCTAAGCTTCCACTCAACAAGGGTTATCCTCATCTCGATGACGGCTTCTGGAACAACCTGACGCTGTTTGCGACCGGCATGATTGTTCAGGCGGTGGACATGCGCGAGCTTCACCGACACCACATCAAATGCAGACCCAATGAAACCAGGAACTGGTCGCTTCCGCAACAAGTTCGGCTCCCGTCAATCGAGATCGCTCTGTCGGGAATCTTCCCATCGATGGTTTTTGACAGCGTAGAGAAAGACGCCAGCAAGGCTTCTCATGGTGCGTCTAGCGGTGCGCTTGAGAATCCAGAGCTTGCTTCAATTGTACAGCCAGCCACCGGATTGAGCGTTTCAGCGAAGCAGCCATGGGCGAACGACATCGTGTCGATCAAGTTCAAGGGGGTTCAGTCGCCGGAGATGGAGAGTGTCACGGTAGAAGGCGTCAAATCTGACAGTTCATTGACGTGCGTGTCGGACGCCATTATCAAGGTCCGAAGACCGGCAAAATTCTCTTCAATTCGGGGTACCATGGTTGGCCACGATGTCTCTTACAACCCCCGAAAAGGCGAATTCTGCTTGCGCATGCGCCACAGCATAGAGCAGCCTATCATTGAAAACCTCAAGTCCCGAGTCAAGGCTGTCGATCGGTTTGTCAGCTTTGTTGAGTCTATGGACAAGGCCAAGGGGTCGATTCGGAGCGAATCAGTGAGCCTTAAGGCGGTTGTGTTTTCTTATGGAGATTCAAGCTCGAAGCTAAGCGACAAGCCCGCGTCACAGCGTCTCTGGAAGGTGGCGTTGGACTTGTCTAAGGATGACATTGACATTGAGATTGAGGCGGGGAACCCTCACCTCAGGGTGGTCGATCTGCTGCAGACTCTGGTCAACAGCGACGGCGGCATTGAAGCCCTGATGGCATGGCTCCCCACGTCCTTGCCGACCCTGGAAGCGATTCAAAGGATGGAAACTGCGTGGGCAGATATTACAGCCCGTAACCAGGGCCGCTTCAAGTTCTCCATGAACTCGGTCGACTGGATTACTCTCCAGTACTTCCTACCAGGGACAGGCAACAAAAAGCAGAAGACGCAGCGACAAGTCACGTTCGAGGGCCGGATCAAGAGCCGCCGAGGGGAGCCATGGTGGCATATCTGGCGCGCGCCGACGAGCCATGACACAGTTTCGCATGACGATGAATTCGCGACCGCGCTCAAGCCTGTCTGGGGGGGTAAAGGCGACGACTGGAATGGCCTCATCACGGGCGCGGCCGGAGGCCCCAGCAAAGGAGTTGTGGGCATATTGACAGCCATCGACGCAGCCATACGGCCACTGGCAGGCAATGCAGAGAATAAATCTCAGGTTGTAGTCTTGGAGTAGAGGAGCAG
>JADBHU010001134.1:3299-19361 GCA_017140155.1 Fusarium devonianum
CCCCCCCCCCCCTAAGTCCGCCGTCGCGTGGACTTTTGGCTCCTGCTAGGGGCAGCTTCTCAACGCCGCGGGGCGGCCCACCACTACAAGTACAGAACCCAGTCCCCCCTCCCCGTCGTCGGCGGGTCCCTTGCTGGCTCCCTGGATGGACCTTGTCGCTCTCGCCTTCTCGGACATAAAGACCGCGCCGACTGCTAAGGCCACACCCCCCATCCCCATCCCCTAAGCGGCGGAAACTTCATCAAATAACCCTCCGAGGGCCGTGGCCCATTCTCACATAATTCCATTTCAAGGCCCGTTGCACATATCTAAGACAAGTCACCAGTCACACAGGACCAACCTTGCCAGGCCTAATCCATCTGCGCGGTATAATACCTCTTTGCTTCCACCTACTATTATTAAGCTCTTGGAACACCTTTTTTTTTATTTTTTCCTTCGGTGCTTCATTCTTATTATACTACATCCCTCTCCCCCTCTTACATCACCCTTCCACTTACACATAACTCACATCACGACTTCAACCTGGATTGGATGCCACACTGATATACCCGTCCTGCATAATCAACAAGACCAACAATGGGTTCAAGTAGCTTGCCCTCTCCTCCTGCTGAGGACCATAAGACGACACTATCTCGGAAGACTACATCATCGAGTAGCAAGTCGGTAAAGCCGGTGCACCGTGCCTCTAAGCGATCAAGCTCCAGCGCTGCCAGCGTCCACCACCACGATCATGTCACACACGCCACAGGCATGGACAGCCGACATAAGCGCGTGTGGAAGGCCTGTGAACGATGCCGAATGAAGAAGACCAAGGTATGTCTTCAATGCTTATCAATCTCTCACCACTCATCGTTAACATGGAATTTAGTGTGATGGCGAGTTCCCTTGCAAGCGATGCAAGGATGACGGTCTGGTGTGCACTGCCGGTGTGAGAAAGAAGATGGAATACAAGCAGCTGCCGCGAGGGTATGTCCCCAGTACGGTCTTACAAATCGGCCGCAGTTCACTTACACTCCCTAGATACGCCGAGGTCCTCGAGAACACCCAATTCGCCCTTATTGCCACTGTTCACAAACTCTACTCTATGGTCCGAAACAACCAGCCCTGGGAGCTGGGCGAGCCCGAACTGAACGACCGCGGACAGCCCGTGATACACAACATCTCTCAGAAGCTTGGCTGCATCCGACCCAACAGCGATATCGACCTCCCCGTGCACTCAGTATTTCCCGAAGATGAGGCTGGCATGGCTGAGCTGGCACGCCAGCTCGAGGAGCAGCACAAAGAACAAGAACCAATGAAGGAGATCAAGGACACTGATTCCTCCGTCTGCAACCGAACAGAGCGGGCTTCATCATCGGAGCTCGACCACTCCGACTTTGAGCACGACTACCGAAAAGCAGCCTTCGGCAGCAACAACAACGCCATGACACTATCTCCTCAAAGCTTTACTGGCAGCAGCGATTTCGATTTTGCCCCTCCGCCGCCCGAGATCGACGCCTCCGCCATGTTTCCCTCCCATTCCCCCTCGATGTCCAACTTTCCCGCCTGGGCCATGGCCAAGCCTCGACCCAGCGACGATCTCACCATGCAATTCCTCCAACAACAACAAACGGGCATGATGGCAAATATGGACATGTTAAATCAGGGCCTCGTGGAATCGGAATTCGGCACCATCAAGCCTCATGTTCTCTCGTGTCCCAATCCCGAGGTGATGATGGGCATGGGCGATCCCATGATTTATTCGGGCTACGACGGCGAACCGATGCGACTATAGTCCTGACTGCGTTTGACTGTACACTGTTATAGACCTGTTTACGGCCACTCCCCTCACGTCCAAAATTTTGTCACGCGGCACGGTGTTCAACGGTTCGAATTGATTTATGGTTTCCTTTTTTCGTTTTGCTTCTGGGCGGGCATATAGTTTCCCAGGTTCTGGGATTGGGACTTCAAAGGCACCGTCTTTGCAGATGAGTGCTGGTGGCGGTGTTGGTGGGGTTTCAGTGGTGGAGACAGGCGATCTGTATAAAACCATCCCGACTCCAAGCCACGACGAGATGATTGTTGAGTGTGGTAGCGTGGAGTCGATAGGAGGCCATTGGATGGATGATGTACAAGATTTGTTATCGACGACATGGGTACAGCAAAGAGTCCCTTCCGCTAGAGGCTGAGGTATGATGGGCCAAACAACCACGACGAGGCTATGGTGAAAGCATACTATGTATTTTCAATAGATGGTGCATACCAGTTAATCCGACTACACGAATTGCCATATCAAAATACTCCTAAAGCCGATCATATTATTCATGTGACCGATCATTCGAATTTTTCGTGTCATAGTTGTATCTGAATACGCGCTCAGATATGATGTTGTCCAAATACTCCGCTGAGGTAACCCTGGTTGCATCTGCCCCATGATAACAGAATTACTGTTGCACTTCCCTCCCATCAGATCATGCAGTTCAATATCACAAACACGTCATTGACTTGTCTCAGCTTTTCTTTCCTCCTCCAGTCGTGCCCTAGCCCTTCCTTGCTCGATCTGCCTCTAGAGTTTTGGAGACCCCCTGGCTCCAAGCGCATTCGGGAAGCGAAGCGGAAGCGAAGCCCTTGCAATACGGCGTCCGCGCACACAACGCGTGGAATCCGTAGATTCAGTGGTTAGCGGACACGAGCTAAGCCCGCCCATGGCGCGAGGAGGCCAAGACAGGCAGGCAACCGTGAATGTTGACCTTATTTCTGATCCAAACGTACCGTACCTCTCTTCCTCTTAGTACGTATCATCTTGATGATTGCAAATCAACCTTGGGGTCGATTAAGGCCGAGAAGTTATGGGAGTCAAGGGGAAGAAAGGTAAAGGGCTAACGACACCCCCCTCCATGCGATTTGCTCTAGTGCGGAGGTAAGTGAAGGCAGGCACAGGGAGATTTCTTTACGTTTATAAGCCGTAAGTCCGGCGACGGCATGTGCCGACGCGGGCATTCGAGATTGTGCTTAGCAAATCGGCCACGAGTCGTCGTTAATCATCCTTCCAAACAGGACCTCCAGGCTATGCCCAAAGCGAACCCTACTGTAGCTCTCTGGAGATTTGTCCCCGAGTTGCGGGCGCCCTGCCTCACTATCGCGCCCCTTGACTGGACGCCGCGCTCCAGCTCAGGTGGGGACTCGATTTGGCTCTGACGGATCATGCTCCGGGTACGTACTCCCCTCCCTTCTTTAAGCTTCGGAGCCGGTTTGTCATCCCGCCGGGATGATGGTTGAAGATTGCCTACTGCTATTGTAAGCACCTGGATGGGCATAACGCCGCGCCATAACGGGGACGGCAAGGGCTGTGAGATGAGAGGCGCGCGGCCGCCTCACGCTGCTGGCGGCGTCTTCTAAGAGACGGGCTGGATTACAGATCCATCAAAGGCCAATGGGGCGGACGAGGAAGTCAAAGGTAGGGGGAGCAGAGTCAGCCCTAAGGAGCCCGGAGCGGGCGTTCGCGGTTTGTAGTGACGCACCAAATAACGGACGAAACACTTCGACGCTGACCGATTGACGTTGGGCAATTAAGTTTCAGAGCGACATTCATGCAACAGGGCGTCAACGGGGGGCGGGGCAACGGCCAGCGACCATCGACTAGACTGGACGGGGGCAGTTTGGAGGATGTATTCACCATGTCCTTGTCGGTCATCTTACTCTGAGTTCGAATGGCGTTTGAGGTATTCGCACATCGGCACTTGGATGAGTGCCGGGCACAAGTACTGTAACTAGCTGCTCATCTTCCCGCATAGGTCCAAGGCGATGCACGGCTTCTGCATCCCCCTACTACCAGGAACCCTGGCTATAAAGGACATTCGCCCTCATGCCTCAGCACCCAACCAGGAGTCAAGAGTCCGCGGACTCTGCCAACGCCGCACTCCGCGGCCTGCGGAGTTGGAGAAGGACGAGCTCGCACTCTACGGCCGGCCTTCGGTCTCTTGCGGCCCTCCGGTGCGCAGTGCGCAGTGGGGCCTTTGCTCTGTGGACGGTGGAACAAAGAGGGACTAACGTTAGAGGGTGGATGTAGCATGTTGCCCTTTTGGGCAATCGATTCGAAGCAACGACGCTCTTTATCATGCCCTTGTCCGCGCGGTTTCTTTGGTTTGCCATCGGTATTTTTTTTTTGTTCGCCTCAAAAATCAGCATCAATCATCATCCCCAAATTATCGTAAATCTTCAACACTTTGCCCTCAGGGTTAGACTTAACTAATAGTCATCAAGGACTAAGTAAAGACGGTGTTGGAGAAATCATGATCGACGGCGCTGTTGCTGACTCGGACATGACGAGCCTCTTGACGCCGTTTGTTGCTTCGGTTTCGCATTTCGTATTTGTCGTATCGAGCTCAATCCAAACAAAGCCTTACGGGGCGCGCATCCTTCGTCAACGGCGGGGTGGAGAGGGGACCCGGCCCCCTTTGGCTGTCACGGCCACGCGGTACCAAATGTGGGGCCGGGACGGCTGCCGTCCCGGGAGCAAGCATAATTCGAGGCCAGGAGGGTTATCCAGATGTGAAATAACCTTACTGGTGATATGATACCGCAATGGTGCACCTCATCAGCACGGAATATATAAGTTGAAATCAGCCGGCTTCTTTCATGACCCCGGTGACCGAGAGTGCACAGCCGTTGCGAGACACTTTCTGCGGGGCCAACAGCACGAAAAAGTAACTTCATGCTCAACCTCCCGAACCGAAACCCCAACTGCATGATTTCTTCTTAATATCAACACCCATTCCAGCAGTCGCTTGGCCCCGGACAGCAACTCGTTCGACATGTTTGTCTTGTAGATGCATCAGAACATCCCGCCGTAGTCATGTTGCACTCTTCCCCCGCATCTTTGCCTTTTTCCTTGACCACGTCCGTATGTTACCCTTCCCTGGACAGCCTACTTACCTATCCCGCCAAGAAATCCAGATTGTGGCCGGTCGGAAGATTGCCATCAGGCATCACAGGGGCATGCAGTAGCAATGCTCGTACCCCGTATCTGCTGGGCAACGATGCTGTTCTTGACGCACGACACTCCAGCACCTGAGGGAGGCTTGGCTGCCATGCCCCTGGAACCGCGCGATTGGCCGCTCCCTGCGCCGAGGGCCGATTCCCTGCAGAGCCAAGGAGAGAAAACCGCACACGTGGGGTCGAACCCGAGATACGAATTCCCCTCGCTCCAGCTCCCTTCATCTCCTGTGTGTCGCCCCAAGGAACGCCCAGGGCGACAAGATCCTGCTTGCTGAGTCTGGGCGAGGGGCACAATCTTTCCATATCCCGAGTTCCGAGTCCACTGGCTCTTGGCTCTTGGCTCACGGCGCATGCTTTCCCCTCATTATAGGACGATTGATCGATCCCTTGGTGGACATAACAATGGAAACACCTGCTAAACGGACCCCTTTTGCCAAGAATCGCGCCATTCACGCAAACGGCTGGGGATGGCTTCATGTCCCTCGTACAAACTAACTTATTCCGCGCAAAAGCTCGGGTTTCGATATCTAGTAGGGACCTCGCCTATGGATACAGATGCCTGGTGGAATGGCGCAGCACATTGAACTTGCCGCATTTAGAAAGTGTGCTGGTTCTAAGATAGTGTTGAGGATATCTAATCTAACCGCAATCATTCGGCGCAATTGGTTTTATTTCCACCGAGTCGTCCTCAAGACAACAGAAGAAGCGTTAATGCTTTATGACGCTCCTAGCCGTTACCAGTCCATACCTTAAAATGAAGTGCCCTGGCCGGTTCCGGAAATATACTGCGCTCGCGTGATGTTGCAGCTTGTAAGTTGACCTAAGCATGCATGTGTAAGCTGACTGAAGCATCGATTGTCTATGATCAAATGAAGAGTCTCGTTTTCTTTTCTCTTTTTGTTTGCATTCCTATGCTTCCTGTATCTAATCGTGTCAAGTTTACGCCCTACCTACCTAGTACCTATAATACTCAGTGGTCTTGACCTTTGCCCCTTCTTCATTTTCTTGATCCTAAAAGCACCTAGGCTAGAGACCCAATCCTAAGTACTACTGCAGCCCTTATAGAACAGGCTATATCTTCCGCCTGTCGAGATACATCAACCCTTAGAACATGCTCGGTGCCTGTTGGCGAGGTATACGATGCGCAACAACTCTGAGAATGAGTGTTGAGAATGCCCACAGCGCTTCGACAGGCCACAGGGATTGCCCTGCGGCAACGATACGTTGACGTGTAGCTCACGACCCTGGGATCAACGTCAAATAAATCGCTAGCATTGAGAATAATGTTTCTGAAACGATGTGTCGTAAACCAGCGTGTCTATATATCATAGTGTGCATCTAAATATGAGCTCCTACGTGAAACTCTAGGATTAGTAGAACCCGTTTTAACGACTCCATATTCTCCAAGCCTCTGAGGGCGAGAAAACGACTTACACGACGGAGGAGGCCCTCAAGATGTTATTTGACGCTCTGTGAGATACTGGAAAGGCAGTAGGCAAGGTTCTTCATAGGCCGTATGGTGTATGGGGCAGCCAGCGAGGACCTATTATAAAGGTGGCAGGCAACCAGCACGTGGATCTCATCAACCCCTCGACATTCTTTGACGATCTCACCGTGGAGCAGAAGAGTTCCTTGCCCTCCTTATCGTTCTTAAACCAACAGCCGGTAAACGTTAGGCCAGCCATGACCCTATCCATCTTCAAGAAGCAGTCACAACTTGAGGTTTGAGCTTAACACTGCCCTTCAACAAAGTCTGGTTCAATGTTCTTCCGACTGGAATACGGTAGCCATCTCGAGACCACATCCTGGCAAGGTTGTTACAGTGACTTAGCCGTCGACGCAAAGTCTACGATTGCGGCCTCTTCTATTCCCATGAATCTCAAAACTTATCCTCCGATATCATTAGCACCTTTTGTTCAGAGACTTAGACTCTCGGTGTCTCTAGCGTCGTGCTCCATGATTGCTCACTGCAGACCGTCACGTCGTACTCAGCAAGTTGATATCACATAATACAGATACTATACGCTGCAGCAGGATCTAGAGTAGTGTAATTTTGTCTTAGCAGCGAGAAAACTTCAGGCATATCCATGTACCGCCTTTATATCTGCCTTTTGCTGACTAGAAACGTATATCTAGCGCATCGGCGACTCAATATCAAACCTAGAAGAGGCCTACGCTGATACACATGATCTGGCCTTCGAAGAGACCGCTAAAGCGTTGCTCTCTCTTCCGCCAACCTTACTTACCCTTGGTCTAGAAATAACCCTTTCGTGGATTTATCTCCTAAAACCCAGCGTTGTCGAGACTTCAGCAGGTATATACGCACTGTCGCAATGCAGGATATGTAGCAACGCCATCAAGAAATGGAGCTGCTCAACCAGGCTTCCCCAAGAAGACAATATGTTTTTCTACATCACGTCTAGGGAGCACCCGAAGCCACAAATACTAAGCTCAGAAAAAAGCCAGGTAGTATGCTTAAGATACATCGTGCTGGTGTCTGGAGGACAATTGAACGACCAGTCAACCACTCTACTATACAATAAGCAGTATCCGTCAATGATAATGTTTTCAAATCATGACTTGCGCAATACCATAGCTCAAACAACTCCTACTCGTACTGAAAGGCCCTCGGCATCGTGAGTTCCGCTCAGTTGCCTGTGTCCTCGGTTGCATGGCTGACGTGGCCCGTCGACATCCGCTTCATAGAATAGCCTCCAACGCCTTGCTCCAAAGTCCACCCGTTCCGTATCCAACGCCGCCCCATTCGCAATTGTTCCCATAATCAAATGCTTCATCAGCGTAACTTTAGTTATTAATGTCCAGAACTTGTCTCAGCACACCCTCGCTGGATCTCCACCACCTTGCCCTCTCCTCCAGGTCGTCCGCCGCGCCGCCCAGCGCCGCCTCCTTTCTCTTCCTCGCCTCGCGTGCAGCTGTCGCGCTGTTTTGGCGTTTGGTTTCGAGGGGCTGAAGCTCAGCTTGTAGCCGCTCAGCCTCCTTTCTCTTCCGGGGCACTTTGGCTTGCAGGGACTCAAGCTCTCGGGCGAGTTCCTGCTGTTCAAGCTTTCGCTGATTGACGAGGTCCTGCGTCTTGGCGAGGGGCAGGTTCATGGTGGGCCCCGATCCATCCGATGTCTCCTGCAGATCCCGAAGATCACCAATCCGTGTCTCCAGCTCCTTGATCTTAGCGGGTATTTCCCTCAACTTGGTGGTCTCAAGCTGCACACTCTCGTATTTCTTGCTCAACTCAACGCCCCTGCGCTCAAGGTCGGCCACCATGTCTGCCACTTCTGTCTTGAGCTCCTTCAATTCCCTTTTGGCGACCGCGTTCTCCTTCTCAAGTTCTAAATTCTCCTCCATTGTGACAATCATCGGTGGGTCGCCGACAATGGCGCGTATAAACTTCTCCTTTGTGACTTGCTGCACGTACGAGAATCGTAATTTAGCGAATAGTTCCTTGTAATGCGCAAGATCTGCAGCCAAGCTGGCAGGCGTCGGCGCGTCGAGAGCCGAGTTCGATGCATCCGAGGTACGTTGGCGGGCATCCTGAGGTGTTGAGCTTGAGATGGGCTCGCTGAGCTTTATGATTGAGATTTCTTGTGTTGACTGAAGTTGGTCCAATGTCTCGAGGACCTCATTTGTCTTGGTTTGGTCCATTGTGGCGTACTGGAGTCGGCCAAAGTAGCTGTTAAAGGAGAATTTGCGAAGATGAAAATGATACTCTTTGAGGGTTTCGTTAGTCCGCGGTAACCAAACGTTTGATGAGTTGGAGCGCCCACGGCTACCTAGCCGTGGGCAACATGTTTACTTATGACTCAATTAGGATTAGTGCAGCCCATTCTGCCAATTCGAAGGCGGTGAAGGTGGCGCTGACATCAATGCTCTTGGGACTCATATCAATCTACAACTTAAGACCTGACTGCTCTTCTTGGCGCGCGATTGGCTTTACGCATCTTGATTGGTACTTTACATAAATCATCGGCCGCGATACATTATGGCAAACGACGAGATCTTAACCGACGATTATGTCGCCGACCTTCTGGCGCAGGAGGCAAATGACTGCTCCATCAAATACTCGGCAATGGGCATGGACGCGTACCGCACGAATAAGAAGTAGTGGAGCCTCGGATCGAATTCTGGCAAGTCTGTTGCTGACATGGCGTCAGACCGGCGAATATGATGAAACCGAACACACGATTTCTCCGACACATCATCAAAGACACCGATAACCACAACAAGGCGTTACTGGCCAAGGAAGCAGCTGAATCGAGGGCACGACTCAAGGACCTAGAACATGCGGAAGAAATCAAACGTCGGAAGTCAAACCCAAGCACCCATGATATTCGAAGGCGACAGATGGGCGACATCCATGCTATACTCGGTGGGGGTGGGAGGCGCCGGAGGACAGAGGCTGAGGACGATGCGGCGTCATTAAGCAAAGACGCAAATCCTCGAGAAACAAAGCCGAGATCTAAGCGAGAGAACGATTCAAGGGACGGGGACCTTTTCAGTGAACGACGCGAAGACCGAAGACATCAAGGCCGGCTTTCCCGAGGAGAGCGTCACGACAAGGCTGGTGACCGATCGGAACGCCCAGAGCGGTTGCGAAGAGAACACAAGCGACACGAGAGGTCAAAAAGCAGAGGTACAGGTTCCGATGAGGAGCGTTCGCTTCACCGTAGCCGCAGACGGAGGGATAGGTCAAGATCACCAGAACGACGACGACGATCTCGGTCGCCCCGAGAAAAGAAGAGCAGACATCGGCACCGATCGCCCTTGGAGACCACAAGAAACGCACGACGACAAGGAGACGGGGATGGAGCTGATTCGGACCCTCTGGAAGATTTGATTGGCCCGGCACCCCCTCCAAAGTATCGCGGACGAGGAACATTTGGAGGATCATCTGGCATTGACCGACGGTTCTCAGATACTTATGACCCCAAGGCGGATATACAGATGGATGAGAACGAAAGAGACGGCAATTGGGACGATACTGTGGAAGCGTTTAGAGATCGCCAAAAGCTTCGTCAAAACCAGGCAGAGCGCCTGAAAGCAGCGGGGTTCGCGGACGAGCAGATCCAGCGAGCCAGTGGTACAGACGAGAAGACGGCTGAGGATGTACAATGGACCAAGCTTGGGGAAAAGAGAGAATGGGATCGAGGGAAGTCCCCTGGGGCCGACGGCGAGCTTTCCACAGAGGAGCTGTGAAATTATTATCGGGTTCTGATGATAGGGGCCATGTTTGCAGATACAGGCGATTTGGCATATTATATTGAGTACTTATTGGGCGCATGAGGCCATGGATACCCCTGGCAACGCAAGGTACATGTATCGTGATTTAGATGGGCGTTTTGGGAGGAAGATCTTGGAGTGCGGATCTGAGACACATTATGATTTTCCGGTCGTCCATGAGAGTTAGCAATCGACAAGGCCCTGTCGATCGGGGCTACACCAATCCGTTGCTGGTTTCCGTCTGCCGCTTGCGGCTTTATAGGAGGTTCACTGCCAACTGATGGACATGACTCAACCCAACCACGGATGTATAGGAGGTTGCAGGCAAGGTTTTCCCGATCAGAGCTTGATGAATACGAGAAACGGGACTGCCGATGGAGATGGTCCCTGGGTCGGCCTGGTGCCCGCACGGATGTAGACAGTAGGTCGTGTTGGCCGGTTCCGTACCTGAGTCCAAGGAATGCGGAAAATGGTTCATGGCGCCATGTTTGACCATCAGGGCCACACCGGCCACCAACAAAGACCTTCAAGTGTGGTGAGCCCACTACCGCGCCCAGCTTGTCTTGGGCAATTGATAGTAGGTGCAAGATAGCGGGACGGCAAGGAAGGAAAAGAACGATCTCGAGAGAACTCGAGAGTTTCGGATCTTTGATCTGTCCCAGGCACCGTGTTTGCATATTAGATGATAGTTATGCTGGCCCAATGCCTCGGCTTGGAGATGGCATGGGCTTTGCACGCCTGAGGCTTGGGCTATTTTAAGGTGTGTAAGAGCACTGACACAGACGAGCTCGCGAGTCCGTTGCCAAAACCAGGCTTATTGGCAAAACCAGGCTGATTGGATTAGTTCAGACCAGGACGCGCCTTAGGGGATAGAACCTGTCATTCTAAGCACGGAATCACCTCTTGGGGCCGTTGCATAGCAGACTTCGTGACCCAAAAAGCTTGGCTTCGAGTCTCGAGGGGTTCACCCACCTGAGCCTCTCACGCACGAGACACTCTCCAATGTGCTGGGGTCGGGTGCTTGGACCCCTGCAGCGAGAAACAAAGGCAGCCGTTTCACCGATTACGGGCAGAAAAGAAACACGCGACTTGGCATTGGGCACAGTTCCTCGACGTACACGTACAGGTTGGCTCTTGTCGCATATTTCACCGTCTCGCCGGAAGTAGAAATATCAGAAAAGACAAGAGAGCTCCCTTGTGCGATGATTTTGCAGCCGCATTTCCACGGGCATCGTTCCCAGACTGATTGCGGAAGATGATCAGGAACGGAAAGCAAGTGGCTGCTGCACATGGCGTCTACGATACCCCGTAGGACGCTAGCGACACGCAGTACAGGGGGCGAGCTGCCCAGATGTGCCCTGGGGCTGTGGGCGCCTGATCAGACAATGACAAGGACATGACAGCCTGAATTTCAACTCCATGTCTCAGTCGGGCTTTGGCTATCCGGCGTGGGTTTCAGCCATAGCAAGCCACGAGCATGTCTGCAACCGACTGCCGAGGCCGATGAAAGGTGCTTGATTCTGGACGGGTTGTAGGTAATTACAGGCAAATGGACGGTATCAAAGCCCCCCGAGTCCGAGGCCAGAAGTTAAAGGCCCTTCCACAGGACGCGCTCTCTCTCCACTCACTCACTACTAGTACCTCCTGGTTACTGGTACTCACTCTCCTGTGGGCCCCCCTCCAAAACCGCCCCCGCCCTTTTCAGAGCCATACCGCGTGCGTCGTCGTCATACCCTGGTCCGTCGAGTCCCGATCCAGGGCCGGCCATTCGCTTTGTCCTGGTGACTTTGTTGACTGACTGGTGACTTTATGAGGTGCCTCGCTGCCGTCTCTTGCGGGCTGCTTCGGCGGCTGCATCGTCTTTCGCCCTCGTTCACGCGCTTCGACTTTTCCTTTGTTGCTCTCATCTTACACCGCCGCAGTTCCCTTGCCCTTACTGCTTGCTGGCTTGGACATTTGTTGTCAACCCACAAGCCAACTGTCACTTCGTTCGGCCTTCACTTTTTAACCTTCCATTGTTATTCTCTCTTCCTGATCTTACACCCTTGTCTATACGCTGCGTGCTTCCCAGCTGACCTCTTGACTGGAGCAATTGTCATATTGAAAAGGAAGAAGGGAAGAAAAAAGCCAACCCTGGCCTAGAAGCATTACACTTGCTCTCTTCACGTCGCATTCATAGAACTAACCTAACGAATGACCGGCCTGGGCCCGAGGTGACGTCTTCGTTATCTCTCCCGAGGGTCACCTCACCTCACCTCTCACCTCACGCATCTCTCTACTACTACCTACTCCAACCAACCTCCTCCTCCTCCCCCTCCACCTTTTCTTTCTCCTCCTGTTTCCTCACTCCGTTCCACCTTTGGCGATTCGCCATTTATACGACAACGCATTCCACGATGCGTCCTCCGAGGCTTTTCATCCTTACACTATTCGTCGCCGCTTCTCTCTTACTCTTCTGTCGCGCTATATCCTCGTCGCTGCGATCAGCTTATGCCGATTACCCCGCTGGTGGATTCTCCTCCGCATCCAAGACCACCCAATCCGCACGATCCCGAGATGCTTCAGCAAAGTCGACAAAGTCCGTCTGGGGCTCCATGTATTACAACACGCCCTTTTCATTATTCCCTCCGAATGCCGCCATCAGCTTGACCGATGACAACAGCACTTCGTTCGCTGCTCGTCCTGCCGCATTCGGCCCCAAGCTCGCCGCCCGCGGTCTAAGCGGTCAGTTATGGGTGGGTAGCGGGTTCTCAGAGGATTCCTTGCTGGTGGGCACCGGTGAGCTGGGCTGCAGCGACGTGCCGGGGTGGAGCAAGGATACAGAGACAACTGCCCTGAACAAGGCCCTGAGAACTTCCATTCCTCGGACTGCGGTTCCCGCTGCGACACACTCCGGGCGGGGCGACCGAATCGCTGCCCGGAACAATCGCAAGAGCATCGTCCGCTCCGGTCGACGAACAAAAAGCTACCCCGGTCATGGCCCGGTCACGCACAGCGCCTCCGATATCAAGGGCAAGGTTGTGCTTTTGATGCGCGGCGGATGTGGCTTCTTCGACAAGGTCATGTGGGCACAACGACGAGGCGCTATTGGGGTTATCGTGGGCGATAACCAGAGAGGCGGCCCTCTTATCCAGATGTTCGCACATGGTCCCGAAGTCGACAATGTTACCATTCCCTCTGTCTTCACCGCCCGCACGACGGCACAGCTACTCTCCGCGTTGACGCAGCCCGGAAGCTTCATTGAAGATACTCTTGATAATCAGGGTAATCCTGTTCTCAGAGTCCAGCAGGGCCCGAGGTCAAAGAAACATAAGAACCAAAGGGCGAGATCGCGCGCCACAGCGTCCGCTCGTGAGAAGCGGTCCTTGTTCAGCTCCCGGGTTAGCGGTCGCTTCTCTCGGTTTCTTACCCGCAAGCGACAGGCTCGAAGCTCTCCATTTGAGGACGACTATGATGACTGGACAGAGAAACGCGAACCTCTTGCCTCGCACCGGAAGGCTTCAAAGATATCTCAAGGCAAGGATGAAGAGGACAGTTTCTTTATGAAGTTCTTGAGCGAGATTGAAGGGGGCGACGACGAAGCAGATGCTCCAGCCGCCCGACCCAATCAAAGGCTGGAGCGTCCTGGGTCACTCGACCCCGATGTACACGAAGGTCTTTGGGTTACCATTACGCCTACGAACAATGCCAGTCCTTTCTTCGATACGCTCCTCGTTCTGGTCATTAGCCCTCTGGTAACCTTAACCGTCGTCTACGCCCTTCTTATCCTCCGCGCCAGAATCCGCCGAAGAAGATGGCGAGCTCCAAAGTCCGTTGTCGAGCGTCTACCTGTTCGTACTTATCACACTGTTGCATCGTCTCCTAGACTGTCACCAAGAACTCCATCGCCGTCGAGCACATCCCCCACCACCCCGCTGCTGCAGGAGGCTCCTCTGCCCACCCGCCCTCGATCCAGGACCACGACTGGTGTGCCCGAGGATGAGACCAGACCGACGCCGACCAGCGCCATTCCGACCCCGCCGGCAACCACGCGGGCCAATACTCGCCCAGAGCGTGAGAAGGGCTCAGGTGGTTTCTCTGCCGAGTGGAAAAAGTACATGGGACGTCAAGTCGAGTGCGTGGTTTGTCTTGATGAATACGTCGACGGTGTGAGTCAAGTAATGAGCCTGCCGTGCGGCCATGAATTCCACGTCGAATGCATGTGAGTACTCCTACTTGTTCGTAAACAATGCAAGCTTCCGACTAATCATTTTTACAGTACTCCATGGTTGACCACTCGCCGACGAACATGCCCAATTTGCAAGGGCGATGTTGTTCGGTCCCTCGCTCACGGCTCGTCGTCCGAGCCCCGTTATGAGCCGTATCATGACGACAGTGACGACGAGGAAACGGTTGCCGAGGGTTCCGGGTCGCGCGCCGATGAGCAAGAACCCGATCTTGAACACGGTCCTCTTTCATCAGAGCCGCGATCCTCGATATGGCATCGACATGACGGCTGGCTCAGTCTGTTCTCCGGCGGAGCTGGCAGAGCAAGGTCGCCGTCTCCCGATGACCGCACCCGATGAGCCACCAAATACCCCTGCAGCAAACTGCCTGGGTGGCAGGCCATGCAATGTGGCGTTTTGATTTTACATGTTCGGAGCATGATTCTGGAGTACTGGATATGCGAGGCGCACAGGAATACAGCACGCAGCGTTAAGGATACTTGGGCTTAGAGTGCTCTATATGGAAAGGCAGATTCTCTTTAGTTTCAGGACTAGCACATATCTTGGTGCCGAGTCTACGGTCGTAGTCAATGGGTCGCGCAGCATTCGTATGAATGCACTTGCGTTTGGGCAAGCATAGATATACCCTCATGGTCGGTTGTTGTCTAATGTTGCAGGCGATCTTAAATGATGGAACATTTTTAAACCGCAGTACAGCCTGTGCATTGTTGTGCGTTCAAGTGACAGCTAAAGGCTGTGAGTAACCGTCAATCAAATGTCAAACTCCGAAAGGCTCTATTTCATATTTTTCTATATCCAAATTGTTGGGCAGATTCTCCCTAGGATTCGTACTCATTAGATGTAACCCTTGAGAATGGCGGCCTCGGCGTTTAATATCGATGAACCTGCAGCACCAATGACAGCTAGAACAGTCAGTATATTGGGACCTGAAATCATGTCAAGTTGAAACTTACTGTTGTGGCTAAGAGCAGTAAACTTGATGTCAAAGATGCCGGCCTCATCCTCGCGCACACGGCCAACGCTGACGGTGTATCCTCGGCCGAGGTCACGGTCGAGACGGGGCTGAGGCCGATCGGGCTCGTCATCACCAAAGACCTTGATAGCCGGCTCAGGCGCCGAAGGGCAACCCAGAGCCTGAGCCTCGCTGGTATACCGACGGAGGGCTTCGCGGACCTCCTCGGCCTTGGGAGAGGGCCTGCGCTCGAACGTAAGGCTCACGCAGGCAGTGTGGCCGTCCATGACGGGAACACGGTTGCAGGTGGCCGAGACGCGCAGACCCTCCTGCTCGATGAAGCCAGTGCCCTTGTCGTCGATGCGGCCCAGGATTTTGCGGGCCTCGGTCTCGAGCTTGTCCTCCTCGCCGGAGATGAAGGGCACGACGTTGTCAATGATGTCCATGCTCGACACGCCGGGGTAGCCAGCGCCGGAGACGGCCTGCAGAGTGACGATGGAGACGGTGGCGATGGGGCCGAAGGCGGCCTGTAGCGCGGCGAAGGGGATGACGAGGCCGATGACGGCGCAGTTGGAGTTGCAGACGAGGAAGCCCTTGTTGAGGGAGCGGACGGATCGCTGGTGGGGGATGAGGTCGAGATGGGGGAGGTTGACGGTGGGGACGACGAGGGGGACG
>JADBHU010001139.1:0-11318 GCA_017140155.1 Fusarium devonianum
ACTGTTGACCGCGCGCTATTCGCTTTCTGTCGTCTTACTGTACTTCCCTCACTGTCACATCATCAGCTCTGCCCTGTTAGCCTCTGCCCTCGTACCCGACGGATACTCCTCCTCCCTTGAGGCGCCTGGGACGCTAGAGCCACATCCCGTCTGCTTGGCGCACGACGCCTTTCATCATCGATAAAGGGAGCCACCCCTCCTCTCGCCAACTGTCGGCTGCAGGTTTATTTGGTCCCCTAGTTTATTGTTGTCGTCTTCAGACCCAGTCACCACTCACGGCCTTGGGATTTGCCTCCTCTACTCCTCAACCCTCTCACCACCTGCTCCCAGCCAGTCGTTTCTCGTACCCGTCTCCAACGGCAAACACAAAACCTGTTCATTCGTCCTCGGCCTGCACCTCCTCAGTTATTTTCCGACTATTTTGAGCCGCTAAAACGTGCTTTGCATATCCGTCACCCGTCTGTGCCAATCCTGGTATCAGCCTCCTGTCTGCTTGGGTCGACTTACAAAACTCAACCTCCGCCCTTTTCTCTCAAACCTTCTTATCACACCATGACATCTGCCGACATCAAGCACGACTACAGCATGGAGGCTGGACTACTGAGCACTGACGGAGAAGAGAGGATCATGTCGTCCAAGGAAGCCCTACTCCAGGACTCGGAGCCTGCCCAGTCCCAACCTCGGACAAACACCCGGAGGATGTCCCCAGCCCGCAAGGCTTTGGTTGCCTTTGCTGTTTGCTGTTTGCTAGGTATTGGTGCTGCTTCCCTGGCGGGTGCTTCTCGTCTATGCCCCGGACACCTTCATCATGGAGACATGGGCAAGCATGGCATCAACGCCCACCGGCCCAACCTGTCCGAGTCCATGGCCATGATGGTTCGACGACAGAACACTCCTGCACCAAGCGACACAAACCCGCCTACAGAGGAGCCTACTGAGCAACCTACCCAGGCCCCTACCGAGGCTCCCACTGAGCAGCCTACTCAGCAGCCTACTGAGGGCTCTACCGAGGCGTCTCCTACTGAGGAGCCCACGCCCACGGATGAGCCTACACAGCAACCCACGGAACAGTCTACTGGTGCTGCTCCTACTGAGGAACCTACTGAGTCTCCCACTGAACCCACCGAGGCTTCGACGAATGCTCCTACCCAAACGGCCCAGGAGCCCTCGGCAACCGACGAGTCTACTCAGCCTGCCGACACCCAGACGAGTGAGCCTTCTTCGCCCCCGCCTGCCAGCTCAGAGCCTGCCAGCTCGGAAGCCGCAAGCTCGAAACCTAGTGAACCCGCGCCTGACACGGAAACAGATGAACCTTCTGCCACCGAAACTCCTGAGGACACCGCCACTGATGCCGCTTCCACTGCCTCGGAGACTGCCCAGGAGTCCACGGATACTGATGAGCCCGAGACCACTCGCGCTCCTACCCGACGGCCTACCACCACCGACTCGGAACCCGAATCGACCGATGTTTCCGAGGCCACTGCTACCGGTACGTCTAATTCGAAAGAGGAGCCTTCCAATACTTCTCCCTCTTCTCCAAGTTCTCCAAGTGCCTACACGTCCGAGTCCAATGCTCCCAGTGCTGCATCCTCCACTGCTGCCAGTACGTCTACTCCGGAAACTTCGTTGCCTGATGCATCTACTTTCTCTTCTTTGCCGTCTGAGACGGCCACTTCGGGTGAGACTATTCGCTCCACCACCCCTGATGCCTCCTCCACTCGTGTTAGAACTACTACCGCTGCTCCATCTGAGTCCACCAGAGAGACGGAGACTGCCTCAGAGCAGGAGACGACCTCCGAACTCCCAGAGGAGACAGAGACATCGAGAACCACCGGTATGTGGGACGGGCTCTCAGCATCGGACCTTCACTCTGGGGGTGCGATGCAGGTCCAAAACCCAAAGCCCGCTGTGTTGTTGTGTTTCGCACCATGCTTTGATGCTTTGATTACCCACATCCGCAACCTTCGCAAGCGCGCCTCGTACCTGGACACATTAGCATTGATATTATGAGCCACGTGCATGTTTGATTTGACTCCGCGCTTCTGCATCTTCATTTCGTTATTTGAGCGTACATGCTAACTTGCACTAGATGAGCCAACCTCTACAGAAGAGACCGAATCTTCGCGAAAGACAGTCACTGGAACCGGTACCAGGCGAACTTCGAGCGCGGTGCCCCAGACCCTGACCTCGACCCTTGAGGATGGCGGCGTCACAACCCTCACCTCTACCTCGTGGCTCGAGGTTGTTCCCTCCGCCGAGGCCACCGCCAGTGGAGGCAGCCCTGATCTTCAGAATGCCGCTTCCGGATCATCTGTTGGTTCTGTGCTCTCCGCTGTTGTAGGCATGATCTTCGGTGGCCTGATGCTGCTGTAAGCGGGTATCATTAATTCGGCAGAAAACATTCGGATTCATTGTCCCACTATTGCGCCGGGCTGTACCAGCTTACTGTCCCGCGTGCTTTGGGGCCCACCTTTTACGAATTTGACGGTCTCCTTTTCTATGGGTACGAAATACGGGCAATAGATTTGGGGGAGCATAATCAAGACGCTCAGGCAGATTGGATGAGAGTTGAATAATACTAGACCAGAACATCCGCGCTCGGGTGCGACTTGGTGGATGCGGATTATTTATAGCGTTCAGAACATTTTGACGAACGACACGTATCTAGAGTGCATAGTACATGAGCGTGTACAAAGAGATTGGCGTTTTTGGCCATTTTAGGCATCTGCCGTATTGGTAAATCTTGGTGAAATTATGATGTTGAAGTCGTTCGTAAGTCGTCCTGGTCGTCAGTCAAGGTTTCAAACATGGTTTACAGATCATGGAACGAGCGCATTAGCTCTACGCATGGACGTTGTCCGGCAAGTGACAGAATAACGGTCTACGCACAGCTCAGCAGGAGGCCCAATTGCGTCAGGGATGCCGGCTTTAAACACAGCTATGTAGAAAGAGAACTCTGAGGATTGATCCAAATGCACTGATTCTTGGTTGTTTTTATTTAAACCAAAGGTATACCCAAGGAACGCCTCTTAACTCCACTGCGCCCATGTGTTGCAAGATTTCCAACTCATCATGAGAACCCTCTAACCGGGACCAATTCGGGGCATATCGTGATGTTCGCTTAGCTTGGAAAGGTAGGTGTTTAGTTCTTCCACTCGCTCCTTGTGCGTCTTGAGGAGTTCGGGTCTCGAGCTTGAGGATTCGGCGAGTTGTAGGAGCTGTGGTCACGTCAGCGGGTTGCGATTCCAGGCCTGGTAAACGGGAGTGCTAGGAGCTTACTCTTTTCCTCTTGATCTCCTCGTGACGCTTCTCGGCCTCTGTCTTTTGCACCTCGGGCTTGTCGTCATCCTCTTCGCCGCGAGGCTCGTCGTCCGTCTTCTTGTCCTGGTCTCGCTTCTCCTTCTTGCCTGTATCGAGGCTCTTCTCCAGATCCGTCGTCTTGTCGCGCTTCTTCTTCTTTTTCTGGACCTTGGCGCCCTTGAGCCTCAGGCCGCCGCCTCCAACGGCGGTGTAGTCGTCCGAAGCCATGATGTCGATGCGAGAGGATTGTCTAATGGTCGATGGGCGACTCATGAGGTTGGAGCGGCGCCACTGCCTTAGCTAAGCAATATGTGGCGGTGCAGTACTGGTCTCCTGGCAGGCTAACCTAAAGTACTAGGTAGTAGGTACCTGAGGTACGTACTTACCTAAGCCCCCTGTGGGTTTCAGCAACAAGGGGGTGCTACTTTTGAGCTTCCATATTACTACCGAGTAGGTAGTTTACACAGGCATTTGGACTCAGCTTCGTCCTTGGCTCGAGACATTGGAAGGGTCCTCCTCCTATCTCTAGTCGTTCTTTGTTCTTCCTCACAACCACCACCACCACCGCATGATTCAAACCTCCCCTTTTGGTGCTGAATAGCTCAACGACCAATTCTTAAAGACACGGCCCCTGACATTGGTACTTTCCGTCCAATTTCACGATCAATTTGCGACAAACCTCCAAATACACCGCTACACAGCTTTCTCAGCACAATTCAATCCCCGAGGTCCTACGTCACCGAACTTGGAAACATTGTTTTGATCGCAGCTTGGGACGCCTGGACGACCGCTATGCGCTTTCATTGTTAGCGAATCATACCACCTGATTGGAACACCGGGACGGCCGATCGAGAGGACACGACGCTCTGAGACAGAGGAGACAGTCCGACGATACCATAATGGCGCCGTACGGGCTCCCGTCGCATACACGAGACTCGCTCGAGCTTGCATCGCTAGCCAGCTCGAGCCAAGCAAACGAAGATGGGGCCACAGAGGTCTCGTCCCGACCAAGTATATCGTCATCGCGGAGACTGTCGCTCGAGCAGGATGACCCTCTGGACAGCGCAAACCCCGCGGGGAGGATGCACAGATCGTACTCGGTATCTTCAGCCTTCGACTTTGCTGCGAACATGTTTCCTTTGAGCTCCACGGCTGGCGCGGGAGGATATGCACCCATCGGAGCGCCTACTTCGACGGCGAGGCCGAATGGTGGGCTTGGAGGAGGGAGTCTGGAGAAGCACAAGACCTTGACGTACCTCAATGGCCTGTCGCTTATTGTCGGGCTCATCATCGGCTCGGGTATCTTCTCCTCGCCGGGCGCAGTGAGCTCCAGAGTTGGCTCGCCGGGTGCCGCACTGCTCGTCTGGGTCATCGCAGGCATTCTGGCATGGACAGGCGCTGCATCCTACGCCGAGCTCGGCGGCGCCATCCCTCTAAACGGCGGTGCCCAGGTCTACCTCGCAAAGACGTTTGGCGAGCTTTCCGGCTTCCTCTTCACCTGGGTAGCGATGCTGGTGCTCAAGCCCGGTAGTGCAGCTATCATCGCCATCATCATGGGCGAGTACTTTGTGCGGGCCTTTATCGGCGCGGATGCCGAGTACACTAACCCCTGGATCAATAAGGCAGTTGCACTTGTAGGTCTCGTGCTGGTGACGTTTGTAAACTGCGTCTCCACGCGTCTCGGGATGCGGGTGAACGACTTGCTCATGTTTATGAAGTTTGTCGCCCTGATCGGCGTTACCATCACAGGTATCGTGGTAGCGATCACGGGGAAGACGCTCAAGGGGAAGTCTGACGTTGAGTGGAAGGCTCATCAGTGGTTTGAGAATACGTCGATGGATATGTCTGCTTGGGCTCTGGCGCTTTATGCTGGCCTCTGGGCATATGACGGCTGGGACAACGTAAGTGACGCTTCTCTCTATATGTCATGTCTCTGGATCGCGTTCTAACTCTTGGTAGACAAACTACGTTGTCGGCGAGTTTCGAAACCCTACTCGAGACCTACCGAGAGTGATTCATACGGCGATGCCTCTGGTCATTCTCTGCTACGTCGCCGCTAACATCGCCTACTTCCTGGTCCTTCCCCTCGAAAGAATGGACGGCTCCAACACGGTAGCAGTCATGTTTGGCTCCCAGGTCTTTGGGCCCATCGGTTCCCTCATACTGGCCCTCATCGTCAGCGCCAGTTGTTTCGGCGCCTTGAACTCGTCCACCTTCACCTCCAGCCGCCTGGCCTACGTCGCTGGCAAAGAGGGCTATATCCCCTCCCTCTTTGGCACTCTGGGTGTCGGCAGCGACACGCATGAGCATGAGCTCAACACACAGCGCACGCGCAGCTGGCTCACGCGCACGATGCGCCGGATGTTCGGCGACGAGGACACGGGGCTGTTCTACACCCCTGTCTACGCGCTCGTGCTCAACAGCGTTCTTACAGCAGGCTACGTCGTCGTCGGCGAGTTCAGCACGCTCGTCACCTTCTACGGCGTCGCCGGCTACACATTCTACTTCCTGACCGTTCTGGGCCTCATCATCCTGCGCGTGCGCGAGCCCCAACTCGAGCGGCCGTACAAGACGTGGATCACGACGCCCATCATCTTCTGCTGCGTGAGCCTCTTCCTCTTGAGCCGCGCCGTCTTCGCACAGCCGTTCCAGACCCTTGCCGTCGTCTGCTTCGTGGTGGCCGGCGTGCCGATCTACTTTTGGCGCATCAGGGGCCGGGACGAGACGGTGCTGAGGCGGAGAGGACAGCCCGGCGAGGATAAGAAATGGTGGCAGTTCTGGAAATGAAGTTTTGGCCACTTGCAGGGTAAGAAAACATATATGGGGGTCAGGAGTACATGGAGCTTAGAGCATTGGGTACGGCTATCCAAGGTTGGGAATCTGCGCAATTAAAGGAACAGCGACGTGGCGCCTAGCGATGGCTAAGTTGATGAGCATACCATGATGGATGTATACATACATATATTAGTAACAGGGCAAAAAGGAATGCAAGAAACAGCGCTGCAAAAAGCCTGCATTGATATGCTGTGGGGTTTTTGGAAGTGCAAAATTGGATCGTCTGACAGAGTATTCTTGTAGAGAGAACTTTGCAGTCTTAGACAAGCTTGCGTTAACAACACCTTTGAACGAGAATGTAACCTTGAAGACGCATAGCATAAAGCCATGAGTGAGATACATACTTATACTAGCTGGAGGGTTTAGGATGTTTTCTGACATTCATCATGAATTGCTAAGAAGGTAGAGTCGATACGTCCAATGTTGCGAAACGTTGAGAGCCTTATTAACATTATATGTGCCCAAATCCGGCTGTACTTTATAAACCAGGCAGTCGATTAGTTAGAGCATCAAATCATATCAGACGAGCCAAGGACTCTGAACAATGACATATCTCACAATCAAACAGGCACAGGCATTTGAATTTAACAGTATTTCATTATCTGCGACGCTTTTGTTTAATCCCCGCGTCTAAAATGCAGTTGTGGGAGTAATAAGTCTCATCATCATGTACAAATCATTCCTTGCTCTCTTTTGCGTTTCCCTCGCGAGTAGAAGACATTTACTTCTTCTCACGCTGGCCGTAGGCCTTGGTGGCGTAGTCACCGTTGTGGACGATGAGGTCCTCGGGGCGGTAGTCGAACTTGCCGCTGAGGTAGCTCTCGATGATGGCCTTGGTGCCGTCGGCGTAGCGCTTCTGGGCATCGAGGGAGGTACCGGACATGTGGGGGACCATGGCGTTGCCGCCGCCGAAGATGTTCTTGGCAGTGCGGAGCTCGTGGTCGACGGGGGCGGGCTGGGTAGACCAGACATCACCACCGTAACCGGCGAGCTGACCAGACTTGAGGGCGGCAGCGACGTCCTCCTTGACAACGATGGCGCCACGGGCGGTGTTGACGAGGATGGAGCCCTTCTTCATCTTGGAGATGAGGTCCTTGTTGAAGAGACCCTTGGTCTTCTCGTGCAGGGGGCAGTTGATGGTGACAATGTCACACTGGGCGAGGAGCTCCTCGAGGGTATCGACGCGGCGGCAGCCAATCTCCTTCTCGGCCTCAGCAGACAGGGGCTGGTAATCGTAGTAGAGGAGCTCCTTGCAGTCGAAGGGCTTGAGGCGGCGGAGGACACGCTCACCGATACGGCCGACAGCGACGGTACCGACAACCTTGCCCTCGAGGTCGTACTCCTGCTTGGCAGCAGCAGCGACATCCCACTCGCCACGCTCGATCTGCTCGTGGGCAGGGACGAAGTTTCGGATGAGGACGAGGATGGTCATCAGGACGTGCTCGGCAACGGAGACGACGTTGGAGCCAGTGACCTCGGCGACGGTGATACCGCCGTTGGTCTTGTTGGCAGCGTTGAGGTCGACGTGGTCGGAGCCGATACCAGCAGTGACAGCAAGCTTGAGCTTCTTGGCCTTGGCCAGACGCTCGGCGGTCAGGTAACCGGGGTGGAAAGGAGTGGTGATGATGATCTCAGCATCGACGAGCTCCTCGTCGAACTTGGAGCCATCACGGTCCTTGTCGGAGGTGGTGACAAGGGTGTGGCCCTGGCTCTCGAGCCACTGGCGGATGCCGAGCTCGTTCTCGGTGGTGCCGAGAAGGCCGGGAACCTATTAAGAAGACATATTAGTCGCTGTTGATACTCAATTGACTGAGACAGGCAGTTTGGTGGTAGATTGAGGGGTTGCCGATGCAGCTTTGAGACAACTCGAGGGTTTCGGGGTAGTCTGGGTTGCATCATGGTTGCTCATAGCCATGCAGTGTATCCTGCAAAGAGCCACGAGCCCACAATGAATCCCACCCCAAGCCCAACTCTCATGTCTCTCAAGCGGTTGCAGCGCATCTCATTTAGCGGAATGTGGCTGATCTTTTTTAAGATGCCTAGGGATATGCTTTCCCCGCGTTTGGGATCGCCAAGCGTGGAGTGAGATGGGTGTGTGGGGGGAGTGGTTTGCGGTTCGTCTGGTCGCATCTGGCAACGCTGGAGAGGCAGAGCAATGCGCGACCATTGACGACCGTCGACCGATGAAGAGTTGAAGGTGTTTAGAAAAGGGAGCGAGAACGTACATCCTTGGCGTGCTGGCCACCGTCGTAGAGAACAGCAAGAACCTTGACCTGTTTGGTGTGTTAGATAGAGCTCGATGGAAGAGCCGGATGAGGGGATCCGGATTGGAGAAGAGACTTACCATTTTGGCGGTTGTAAGAAGTAATGGGGTTTCTAGTGGAAAGGGAAGAAGAGAGAAGATGAAGATGATGAGAGTGAGGAGAAGAGAAACCGAAATATCGAGCGTCCAACGCCTGATATTTATGCTCTGAGTACGGATACTAAGGGGACGCCATGCACGCACCCTGCCCGCGTGAGTTGTTACTACCACGTACGAACGGGCAACGGCATCTGATTGAGTGAGCCTTGGATCAACAGACCCAGCTCGTTCCTTGTCCTTCTCTACCCGTCCTCCTCATCTCCACAGCCAACCACGGAAGGTTCCACGTCTCACTGTGTGCGTGCGTCTCGTCGCCAGGCGCCGCAGCGCCCATCCGAAAGACCACGAACGGAGACGGAAACCGTGGCGCGGGCAAGGGCCGGGCTCCGTCTCAGCGAATCTCCATCAATCCCGCGAACCCCGAAGCTGTCGGCATCTGGGAAGGGGGGGTTCCAACCTTGTGTGTGGTAGTAGCGCCTTGGGGGGGCTTCTGGTTGACGGGGTCACTGACGAGACCAGCAACAGGCGCGGAGTCCCCAAGACAGAAGCTGGTGAGGCCAGGCCAAGACAGGATCGGGCCCCTCTCAGTTGAGGAAAGGCTTGTCTCGATGGCATGACCCGCTGCATGCCGTTCTATCCCTCACACAACGCGCCGCCCGAGAGAGAGAGAGAGAGAGCGGGGGAGGGGAAGAGCGTGCGACCACCCATCCGCGAGTGAGCTTACCGCATGAGGCAAGTATGGGCAGCGGGCAATGGGCAATGGGCGGTTCTGGGGCGCAATCCTGATAGAACAAGGGCGTAACTCGGCGTTCGGTGTTGGTTGTCATGGTGCGAGTTTCTCGGGCGGCGAATGATTGCGGCTGGTGGGTACAGGGGAGGCGACTGTACGTAAATTGACGCCTCAGCCAATCACGCGTGGCTTGCCTCACTCGGATCCCAGGTGGGGTCGCCTGTTCCGGCCACAGAGTGGGAGCGGGGTCGGAGCAAGCCTTACATCACCTCTACCTCAACTGCTGCTCCTCCAGCTTCAAAGTTGCTCAGTAACTCTCGTCATCGCTGCTCTGCACCCAATTGCTTGTAATTGATTGCTTCTTCATAGTGTCTCTTCGTTCTTGCTAGACTTTGTAACTTTTCCCCCAAAAAAGAATTGGGATTCACCATCCCCGTTGGAGAAAGCTGCCCTCACTCTGTAACAAATGGCATCCAAAGTCCGAGACTTGAACGCGCCAGCCGTGTAAGTGGAGATGGCTACCGTGCAAAGCAGTCGTGGCCTGCTTTTGACACACTTTGGCTCCACGGCAACGGATTCTCAAGATGAAATTACGGAGCCAAGAGAGCTCAATTGTGGGAAGCTGGGATCTCGGATGGCAGGAATAGTCTAGATTCTCCGACAATAATACGTTATGGAACATGAGTACCACAGATGGACCGACTTTGCTTCCTCCACCTGAGCTACAATATTCGTAGTGACCACGTATCATGGGATATATCGCTCAACAGCTCCAAACAAGGCTGACATGTCCTCGCCACCTTCAAGGTCCCAGTAGACGTGCAAGAGGCGTCAAAAAGCACTTGAAATCATCAATGGCAGGAATTTGTTACCCACGATCATACAACGCTTTCCACACATGCATAGGCGGTTTCGTCTCATATCTCGTCTAGAAAAGGCATCTCATTCACGAAGTTGACCCAATGTCTCCTCTAATAATAAGCCATTATACCGTACCATCCATCCATAATAGCTCACCATGCCACACCCGATTTCTTCGGCCCTTTCCCTCCTCCTCCCCATCGCTATTCGGCGTCCCGCCATCCGGCCGTTTCTCGCCAGCCAAGCAAGCCCCGAAAGACCCCCGCCTCCGATGCGGGGGTGGCTTTCTCCTGCCTGGCATCTCCCTCTCTCCAGCGCTTCTTTCGCACTTGCATGTCCGAACGACGACTCGCGCGCAAGATCGCAGCAGCACCACCAACTGCTCGTAGCATTATCATATCCCATCTCCGTCTAATAATTCACCATCGAGATCCATCACCGCACCCCAAGCAGCATAGCTAGATCGGCCTCGTGCGACTTTTCGCCTCCCAGCCTCTCCACCTCTCCACGTCTAGTTCGTCTTCCCCGCATCGCGTTCTCCTTCTTGTCACCCCAAGAGGTCAACAATATGAGATGCGTGTTCAGGCGTTCTCTGACGGCCGGCAGCTGGCTTAGCCCTCAGGGTTCTTCTCCCCCCTGGTAGCCGCTTTGCATGTCATGTCAGTATTAACCTTGCATGTCAGTATTATCCCTCAACACCGTGACATCTCCGACCTTCTTTGATAGAAGCTTCGACCAGGCGAGTATGCCCCTGGTTCTAGCGCTGCTTTCGGAGTGAGAGCATTGATCTCGGGCACTATTGTACTGGTCCGGCGTCTTCAAGATAACGCGGTGAGCTTTGAATGTGAACTTGCCCATAATTTTTGTTAAGCGTCGACTTGAACGACTCCTTGCTTGATGACAATTCTCCGCGTAACGTTAGCTGCCTCCTGCAGAGAAGTTCCTGCTGCGCCGTAATATATACATACTGTGCTGTCGCCTTCAGAACGTGACTCGACATTCATCTCTCGACTAACAACTCTTTCCCATACATCTCCATCAATGAAAACATACTCCGTTTATCCACGCAATGCACGCCATGAAATCCGTGACCCATCCCAAGCCGTTCCAGAGCTTTCATCCTTCCATCTATAAGTCCATAGCGCCGACGCAAATACAGCCAATACCGAAAACCAGTGACGGCCCTGGCCTATCTAGGTCATGTAAACAACTAAAAATGCATATTCACAT
>JADBHU010001144.1:0-15148 GCA_017140155.1 Fusarium devonianum
GTGTTCTGGGGGAGTTTGGGTCGGAGGAGTTGAGTTGTGGAGGGTTTGGACAAGACGATGCGTGAGGGTGTGCGCTGGGGCGTCCACCGTGGAGGATCGGTGGGGTTCAAACTGAACCAAGTCGGTGCCACGCCAAGCTCGGTGGTCATGGCACTCCCCCCTCTGTGACTGCGTCGCAGAACCATGAGCTCAAGCGTGCTCACCACGGTACTGTAGCTAGCCCGTAGGTCCCTCTCAGGGAAAGTGGACATTACCGGGTCGTCCAGACTCTGTCTAAAGCACCCCTGCCGCTAAGGATGCAGGCTGCATCGTAGCCGTGCGTGATGGAAGGGATGGAGAAGAATTTGTCCCCACGGCGTGGTGCCTCTAATGAACAGCGCAAGGCATCAGAGAGGACCTAGCCGCTCTCAGGCCGGTGTCCTCGACGGGCCACTCCCATTACAGGGGAGCCGAGTTGAACAAAGGAGGTGCCTCAAGGGGGTTGCAGTCTGCGGCGCCACCATGCAAATGCGTGTCTGGGGCCTGAGCTGGGGGGCCACTGCAGGGAAGCAGCCCAAGCCAAAGGATGGGATATTCCTAACGCTAAAGGTGCCACCGGGAAGGGGTTGAGAATCTCACTCAAAAGCGGAACGCACATCACGACTCGAATTGATTGGCATGCTTCGTGCTCTACAGTCACCCCGGCTGTGGCACCCGGAAGCTTCATTCTTGACCGGATCGCGAACAGGTACTGCGCAGTTGGGCGTGAAACAGGCCAGAGTCTGGGCAGTATGCAGTCTTTGGGAAGGGCAGATGTTTGCGACTGAGTTTGAGTCGTTTCTCGGCAGAGCCACTACCAGCCGTAAGCGAGCGAGACCCCGACAAGACGAACACTGATAATCATCTCGGAGCCTCGTGCGGCAAGGGACCCATGTCCCTTACCAATACTTATCTTCAACTGATGGCACTCTACTATGTACGTACAGTAGCACGCGCGGGCAGCGAGTGTGGAGAGAGTGACAACCTGATTGGAGGGCAGTGGCCGTCATGAGAAGGGAATATTCCTGCGGTGGGTTTAGAAGAATGGTAGTCTGGCGCCGGGGGCTTGGCCATGATGGCAACAGTCCTGGAAGTTTCAATCAGACGAGGGGTGTCCTCATGGGTGGCATGATGGCGCAGTTCAGACTCCCGCGAGGGGCGCCTTATTGACCACCACAAGCATCCATCAGGGGCCTCTCCCAGAGGGAACTCTGCAGGGTCATCGAGGTTGAGAGCGGCGATATGTGGAACTGGGTTGTGGAAGAGTGGGAACGGCGACTCCTTGGGGGGACAGAAACGCGTAGGCTGGCCGTCCTTCTGCAATACCAGGCCCCGAAACCTGAGAAGTTGGCGTTAGTGTGCGTTATTTGCGTGAGAGACTCGCCCTGCAGGGTCCTGGGCAAATCGATGTTCTCCTCTACCCGCTTGGTGGGCGGTGTGGGCGTTGCTGGTGGGAGTTGTTTTCCAGGGCACCTTGGTCCTTAGTGGGAGGTGGCAATGTTGCCGAAGGCACCCACAGGGACAGTCAAGGCAGCGTTTCAGTGGTCGCGGGTACTGGAGACAGTTCCGCTTGCGCAAAATCTGCTTTGCAGAACAAGGTACGTATCGGCCATGGCTGCGGCGAACGCCCTGAGCTAAAGGGCGAGAGTCATGAAGGCTTGTAAGCCCTACAGTAGTACCTACCTAGTAGGTAGGCGAAAGTATTATTAGTAGATTCAAGAACAAAGTGGGTACGATGCCGCCTAGAGGCTAAGGCACCCCCTGAATCAGTGCCCGTGACGTGTAAAGCAACGGCCGGATTGCCTGGTTGCCTGAGCGCTCGGGAATCACTGAAATGAGAATGGTTGCAGCTAAGGTACCTGAGACGCCCACCTTCCATGAACAAATAAGTCACAAGCACCTTGGCCGGCTTACGGTAGCACCCGACTAGGCGTCCAGCCAGGTCAGTCCCTCCCTCAATACCTAAGTTAGCCTAGGGCAAGCGCCCAGGCCGTCTCACTTTTCCTTTTCCCTGGTGACAGTAGCGCGGCTGCTGTAACAGGTAGGCTACGGGGTAATACCAGTTCTATTCTACGACGTAAAGTGGGAAGGCACAGGCAGGCAGACGTGCCTGTGCTACTAGTCGACCTCCCAGGGTCCCGCCCGCCTCTGCTGCCCCACGTCCTCGGCTTCGCCAAGGCCTTGCTTTTCATAGGAGACCACGCTCCTCAAGTTCTCAACAACCTGTGGGACTCTAACTTCACGAGTAGGCCCACCAGGTCGTTATTTCGCATCGTTCACCAGACATCATCCCGGCAAGTTCCTTAATGGCCATGCCAAGCTCTCGTGTGCACACTTAATGCTTTTCAAGCCGAGTTACATCGCCGGAGCATTGACGGAGACTTGGCCAAAGGACGCTGACAGCCACATGTTGGTAAGGACATGCTCTTCAGCATGCTGAAGAACTGGATAGGAGGTTGATCGATTCGCGGGATTTCCCAGCAATGCATGCACCACTTTCTAAGCTTCAAGCTCGGCTTCTCCAAAGCGCGACGAACAAAGCAACAAAAGCAGAATGCAACGGCAGGACCTCGTTACAACGGGGATTGCTATTGGTTTTGGCGGGCCTTCTTCCTTATTGCAATTTATTGCAAAAGGGAGAAGCAAAGTGAAGATGAACAAAGCCTCTCAGCAATCTAAAAAAGCACAAAACTTGGGTCCCACAGAGAACGGTGCAGCAATCATGTTACGCTGTCAAAGTATCGGCGAGCGTTTCCTGCCGCGGTGCTTCGTCTCGTGTCCCTGGTTAGCCCCCATTCCTCGGGTCAAGGAACTGGTTTAGGCCAACCCTTCACAAGGGGATATCTCCACTTTGGCGTTGCAGTGCTGACCATTATTGCGCTGAGAGTGAAAAGAGGGCCCTGTTTTTCCCTCTGTCACAAGGCGCTGCCCACCGATCTCTCGCGCCAGTCCCCCTTGGAAGCCTGGTCGGCGTTCCGGATGCTGGCAACGGCGGACCTTTCACAGGCTAGCCTGCAGAATATGCTAATGTTGGGTGGGATCAGCTGCTCCTTTGTTGGCGGAAAGGCCGCATCGACCTCGCAGGTCGCCAGCCTCCTGCTTCTGACGTTATCCTGATCAACCTCTGGATCAACACCGCAGTGCCACCGCGCCACTGAAAACGGGCCCCTTCCATGAGTATTGCGGATGGGGATGCAGCCATTGATTCCCGTGCCCTTCCATGCGGACGGAGCAAACCGCCTGGATGGCTCTTTGACTTTGTTAGGCCCTGATGAGGCATGTGTGCACCCGAGTAGAATGCAGTTTGGGTCTTATTTCTCGCTATTCGGACCAGCGCACAGGTTGATCAATCATCCTTTGCCAGAGAATATGCCGCCATGAGAAGTCACGATAACTTTAAGCCCAGGGCGGCTCGCCAGACACCGCAACCTTGGAGTGAGTTGCAGGTACAGGGGCAGGCTCCGCTCAAAAACAAGCATGAGGGCCGTGAATCGTTAAAGTCGGTTTTGCAGCATTACGCGGCTCGCCTAACATGAAGACACCTAGGGTCAGGAACACCGCGACTGCGCCCTACCATATCGTCCGAAACAAGTGCATCACATCACCTCATGAACTACAGCCCAGGAGGTTTGGTTACGGGCAGACACCTTGCAGTTATCGCTTTCTTCGCTCCGCCTCGATACATGCAGCCGGCCCCTGCTTAACTGCTGGTTGGCTTGGTTGCTGATCTCCACTGGCCAACGAACAACCGTCTATTCCCGCCAGAGGCTAACGACGTAGGGAAAGGAGTGTCGAGCAACCTCAGCTCAGCGCGTTGATCCTGCACTAATTCCCATCCTGAGAGAGACTTGCAGGCCAGGCTGGGACGCGAGTCGCTACAATGGCCCATTGGGACAGAAGCCGGGCGCGTGCCACCAACTTACGCCTCGTGACTCGCTGGTACCAGACAAAGTGCAGCACCAGGACACACGAAAAGGGTAACGCACTGTCGACGGACTGGGCTTGAGAATGATGATGGGAGTCACCCTTGACGTCTCACCTTGGCCCCAAGCCCAAGGCACCTGGCTTTGATATGGCGCGGCCGGCTAAGTTATCGGCTCATTGTTGCACGCACAGCATGCTTTGGGTTGTTTGGCTGATCACCAACCGACAAAGTTCCATTCTCCTTGCAGCGTTTGTGTGTCACATTTGAGAGTCCGGAAGCGCAGCCACAGTTGTGATTATTTCTCCTGAGAAAGTTTTGCGCACAGCCGGCTTGCTGCTCAACAATGGGCCATTCGAGAGGTACTCTAACACGCCCCGGCTCTGTCTGGGTTGAAACACATCTACCGCCATTTCCCCAGCCAATCAGCGGCGCCATTCGAGTTTGTCATTGCGCGACTGAGAATCACTGTACGTACCACTGAAGGATATCGGTCCATGTTCGTACTTGGGCAGCTACTCAGCAAAAGGGACTATCCTCGCCTCCATTAACATGTCGCGTTAATAAGGCCGGTTTGTTCACATACTCAATGTACGCCTGCGCGTAGCTAGGGCGTCGCTGATCCCATACTCTTTCATCTTCATCAACGGACTATGGACTAGTAGGATGACTGTTATGGCCGGCGACTTCTCCCCGGCTGAGCTGTGTGTATCCGTTGGTTAAGACTCTTTGTTAGGGAACATCAGCTATCCCAATGCCTTTTGATACGCAAAGTGGTCGAATGCAACGCAAACGGACCAAGTCACGCACAAGTAAGTGATTGGCATTGTCTCAGTGTCAACAGACGATCCCGCGTCCTAGCTCATCGAGGCTGAAGGGTGTGTTTTTTCTTCTTCTTTCCTTCTCTCCCTCCTACGTACGATAATTATTCTCCATCAGCTCCGGAGCGTTTTGAGACCCACCCCTCGCTGCTCTTTCTAACTCGCACACCCTAGCATGGCACTACCCACGGCTGCGTTAGTCCCGCTCGTCTCTAATGCGAGCACGTATCGCCTGGAGGCTCTCTTTGCGATCGGCATTTCTCACATCGCAATCCTGCACGTCTGGAGAGCGGAGAAAGCGACTAGTCTCACTAGCAGGGTTTCTCACCCATCAATGTCTCACAAATGAAGGAGCGTATCCTTCGTTGCTGCCCCCCCCCCGAGCCAATGCATACCGTCGTTGGGTTTCTAAAACCAAGCGTTAAGAAGGCGGGCATGCCTGCTCCTAGCAATGTCGGTAACAGGCATCAAACACTTCATGGAAGATCTGACTCTTGCTGGTGCAGGATTTCTATTAAATTCCGAAGCGTACACTAACGACCGGTCAATGTACTTTTTGGCGTGTGGATGGCTACGAAATACTTCTCACCATCAAAACTTCAACGAGATCCATGCACTTCAAAAGCACTCTGACTCTGCGGAAAACGGACACCTGTGGGGAGAGTCGAGCGGCCCACAAGCGCCAACTACGTGGTGGGAAGCGAACGTGGAGGCTTAAAATCACAACAGGGGTGGGGGGTAGGTTGACATGGGAGTGTCGATACCGTCAGGGATCAACATACCTCAGGTGGCCGGGACTAACTGGAGAATTTGGAAAAGAAGCATTCTTCGAACCTGAAGTACTGCATGTACGACCTCGTTTCCCGAATGATCGGCTTGCCTGATCTAATGGGGCACGACGGTTCAGATTGTCCGTGACCTTGGGCTCAGAGAGGTATATATCTAATGCGGTGTTAGTAATACGGACTGGATGAGAAGTTGTCGCCAGGCGCTCTATTTCACCCCGGTGGTCATGTTGTCAGCCGTCCTGCAGCTGCCACCTCAAACAACTTGAGGGATTGGTTCGGAGATGATCAGACCCAGGGGCCTTGCACCTTGTGAGCGCGGTACGCTACGCTAGACTCAAATGCGTAGCGGGAGCCACCTTGCCAAACCGCTGCCATGGGTCCAGCATCGAACAGTACGAAGCAGATGCACTACTACGTACGTCTTTCTTTACTTTACCACGTATAGGCGTGCGCAGGTGGTGACTAGGGCCTGTTGCACCAGCATCAACTGGACACTGGAGCACTGGAGGGCCGGGGTAGAGTGGGTTCTACATAGGACCGGCAGCATGCGCCCAAACTTTCCATCCGCTGCTACGTACTCGGGCTAAACAACGAAAGCCCATGCAAGCAAGCAAGCAAGATTCGCTGCCAGACTTTCCGATGGCCCCGGCTTCGCCGCCATGACTGAACACCACCTGCCACGGCATGGGAGGTTGTGATCATGCAGGTGCCTCGATTGAGCTGGGACCTTGTGCAGCAGTCACCAGTCGCATCCACGCACCTTCATGACTCGTCGACGAGACCTCTCGTTGTGATGATGAGTATTTGGCGTCAGACTTGGCGAATTCGAAGAAAACGTTGTGCATCCATCCCTTGAGGCCCCGGTCTTTGACCCGGCTGCTAATGGAACGGGATCACCACGCCCGGCATCATCGAAAGCATCTCGAACACGTAGGCTGGCGAGCCCTACAGCACAAACCCGCCTGTGGCATTCTGCTTCGAGAACCCCCACATCTGCTGCGGGGCAAGCTTTGTTAGAGTGATGCCAGGCTGGTGGTTCTAGGTGGGGCCGCGTGGTTATGCCACGGGCGGAATGCGGCCCACGGTACGCCGTCGAGTTACGGCGAGGAGCCCTCCTACGACCGGACCCTGCCTGAGTCGAGAAACCAAGCCCGCTGCATTTTTGCTTTTGTGAATGCTCCTCGTCTGATTGGATCTGAGGCACTTGGCACAACCCAAATCTCCCCAAGCTCTGGCCAACATCAGAACGGTTGACACGCTTCCACCGCCTACCTCGTTAATTTACATTCTGATGATGATCTGGGCTCGGGCCTGACACGTAATCAGCCACTGCTATTCGCGCCTGCAAGCTGAGCCGCCACAACCGTTCCCTTCCATCGCGTGTCACTGGCCAAAGGATGACGTCCTCCAACCCAGTATCGGCTATATTGACTGTGTCGAGCAGAATTACTGCGTACAGCAGGGTTGTCCGTTGGGCGTGTATGGTTTCTATACACGCTACGACGGTGAAGTGCCATGTCTCGTCGAGTTCTCAAGCAGCATCAACATCGATATGCGCCATCACAAGCAAATCATCAGGGGGGTCGCCATGCCATGAGGTGCTCTTGACGTTTGAGAGGCCGCTCACGATGTAAACTCGGAGCCCGTTTTTGCTCAAACAACAGCCTAACTCCGCTCTCCCCCCTCTCAATGAGACATTTTACCTTCAAGATCAGCAGTCGCCAACACCTTCGTGAGCGACCTGGGTGGCCACCCGTGGTCATCGCCTGCGGCGTATTTCTGACATTTGCTATGGAGCACCGGATGGCCGAGACGTCTCCAAGCAACCGCCCGAGCCTCCGTTGAGAGCCCCATACCGATCGGGAACGTCGAGGGGCGGGCCAGAGTTCAGCCACGCCAAGCAGCTTGCGAAGCCCAGGCCTCCGAGTCCGCAACACCCGGTATTATTGGGAAACACCCCCTGGTTCACCACAGGGCGCCAGGGCCTCAGGGTCGCTCCAGCGCAATTGGCGGATCTGGTAATCTTACTGCTGGAGCCACCCCTTTGGTCATATATTGAACCCCCTTGTTTGGATGGAGGATTGATAATGAAGTTGCAGGGGCCTCAAGGAAGAACTGCATGGTCTCCAGGCCGGGACCCGCGTCATCCAGCACTCTCTTACCGAGACGGGAGCCACGCTGTCTGCCGTTGGCTTGACTCCGTTTCGCCCTCAGCTTTCTCAGATCAATGCTGGCCCCACATACCAATTGTCACACCTTAGGTTCAATTGATTGAATGCTGAATCCGTAATTGATCTTTGGCTTTTCTGGGCCAGTCCAAGGTTAGCCCAGTCCGGCTTTGAGTCGGTTCTTCAACTTGTTCTTCTCTCAGCTACTGTCCTGCAGACAGTCCACACTGACATATTCCTTCACCATTGGTGCGCTCGTGGCCGCAAGTTATCACGATACGATATTTCTGACATCAACTCGCACACCCTTTCTTTTCGTCCAAAGGTTGGTACGATTATCACCCCTCCTTGTTTCTTCTCTCACTCATCTTCTTCCCGGCTCATCTGACACGTCTCATACCGTCGCCCTTTGTTTGATGATACTGCAGCGTGAGTAGAACGGCATTTCGCCTTGGCCTACATTTCGGGGCCCTGCATCTGTTTTCACCGCATGACAACGCTGTCGAGCCGTTGGTCATTAGACCCCTCCTGCGTGCATTAGCCAGAGACGTCCTTGTTGGCCACTGCACTGTTCTGGCCATCTACTACCATAGCACAGCCATGTACCACCGTGATGCAGCCAGTTTTGAATACAGGCGGCTTCTATGTCTCGATGCAGGCGTGCCCGCGCGCAACCGGGTGGGTTAGATGGTGTCTTGCAGCGTCTTCCGGCCCCGCGCTCCCCCCCTGTGTAGGATCGTTATTTCATGTACATCACCACAGCACCCAGCAGATGAATGAGACAGGTCATGAGTCTTTGTGGGCCTGCAAAGGTTGACGATAGCCTACGCAGCTCGGATGCCCATGCAAAGTCTGCCCTTGTCGCCACTCAAGCCTTGTCTAGCATCCGTAGTGATGCTCGAAACCCCCATTTTCACCGCCTTTCTCCCCTTCTCTCCTCCACCGTCAGCCCCCTTCTGGGCCCAGGTTTACGCTTGTCTTTCTTCCACTAATCCCGGACACTCGAGTAGCAGCCCGCTGGAGATGATCGGTAACCTCTTCCCCCTTGATTATTCATTCTCCTCTCCTCCTCCCCTCTCCCGCCTTTGGCGTCCCTCCCGGCTGCCTCCTTGGCTTGCTCCGTCCCTCGCGGCCCACTCTTGCACCAAGGGCCAAGTGTGCTTGGATGTGCTTGGATGTCCAAGCAGGAGTATGGTGTTTACCGACTGAGCCCCTAGACGGCAGACGGTACTAAGTAGGCATTCAACGGTCTCCAGTCCCAGTCCCAGTCCCAGTCCCTAGCATGTCTGCCCCGAGCCTAGCGAACCCCTCTCGTTGGACTTTGAGTGTGGCCAGTTGGACGGCGAAACTCAGCTTTCTCCCCAGGCTCCAGTCGCCGGAGTGGCACGTCAGCCCGTACAGCATTCCGGCAATGAAGGTGTCACCGGCTCCCACGGCACTATAGCTCGGACAAATCGTCAGTTCTGCAACTCTCGTGGAATAACGGGGCAGAGGGTCATGCCGTCGATAGGCAGGGCAGAACGCACTCGACCACAGAAACATCTCCGGCTTCGCCCACGGCAGGACACTGAAAACACTCGCCTCCGGACCGAGACAGTCCAGCGGCCCCCTCGGCACCCCATGTGCACAGTGCTAGTGACCTATGTCCGCCGTCAGCCAACAAGCAACAGACAAGTAGGATACGTTCTCTCAATCCAACGCACGTTTTGCCGTGTCCTACACCTCTCAAACAAGCCTCGGGTGATTGGTATCCGCAACTCTGTGCATCGTCAGGAGGTCCGGCTCATAACGTAAAGGTGGGTGGTTATGGGATTGCTTGTACCTCGGCCCAGCTGCGCGAGTAGAAAACGACGTCTGCCTCCGCTGCCAGCTCCGGTAGACCTTCGCGTCTGGGCTTTTCGACCTCGACGCTTATCTGCGCGTTTGGTAATACGTCACGCAGGAGCTGGATGCATTTGAGCGTCGTGTCAGGTATTCGGCCCTGCTCGTTTTCTCTTAATCCATGGCTTGCGAGCGGCAGATGCGGCTTGAATATCTCACCTCAAAGTGCCACCACGTCTCTTGATGGGACTCGAAGCTCCGCGCAATGGTAGCGAACTCATCCTCCGTCATTTCTGGCAAGTCGTTGTAGTTGACGAGGGTGCGGCTGCCCGACGCCTCGCTGCGGAGGATGTAACTACTCGCTGCCTCTGTACACGCTTCACGATAGATGCAGTGGCTGAAATTGACATTGGAGTCCGGACCAAACGACGAGATGACGCGCCGGGCTGCAGGTGACGAGGCATTCGGCAGAGGCGATATCAGATGCAGCTGGAGGCCATCGTGCTTGGCGAGCAGCTGTTCCAGGACCTCGAGTGAGTTGGGGCAATTACCCCCGCGTCGGATATTGATGCTCGTGGCTCGCAGCTTGGAGTCTTCAGACGGAAAGAAGGGAACACTGGAGATGGTAAGTTAGTACAGGCCGTCAGAATGTGCGAAAACGCGGGTGTGCTGGTGTGCTGGTGTGCTGGTGTGCTGGTGTGCTGGTGACGTTCTTAAGAATGGTATCCAAGTAGCATGCTCCCACGACGATGAGGTGTTTCATGACGCTCGAGACCACGGTAGCGCTTCTCCTTCAGCTCACTGCGTGGGTTTCGGTCGCGTATGTAATATGTTGCAAGTACAGTTCGGTGAGAATACACTGTCGTTGTTACTGTCGACAACGATATGCGGTCTCTTGTTGGCCTGGAGGAAGTGGTGAATGCCAGTTCATGCTCACAACGCTAAACGGCGTTTCGGCCAACCAAACTTCAAGGCGACGTCAGTGTTCCACCCAGTTGTTGTTGTCCACACGTTTGGCCACTACGAAGACACTACTACTACACCTTTGTCAGACGTCGATACTGATGATACTGTCTAGGTGCTGTAATGATTCAGTATTACTATGTTGGTATCTGTTATACCTTTGACGATGGCGGTGCTCGCGGATGACGCTGCATGTCCAAAATCGAAGTATCGCAACAATAGGTACCAAGTACTTGCCATTCGTGGCTCCAGGGTAGGGAACTCTTGCGTTCGATAGGGTACCAGCTCAACAACTAGGTAAGTACTGGTGCATATGAGCGTGCACGGTTTATCTGGTGTTTCCTTGAGTGTGTGCCTCTATGAATAGCCAATGCCAGGCAGTGCCTGTGTACATGTTTTGATGCGATTAGCTTGTATTGAGAGCATTAATAGTACGTTAGTGAGTGTGTAAGCAGAGAGGGTCAGCAGTTTAATCGCGCCTACAGACCCCATGGGAGAGAGGATCGGGGGTCGTTCAAGGGTAAAATATAAAACATCAAGCATATATAGATATTACTAATAATTATTAGTACAGAAGACGTCGCTATGGACCTATGGCACAGTGCCGAGCCCAGTTCAGCAAAGCTTCCAGAGGAGAAGTCTTCCAGAAACCTCAGCTTCCAGGAGCTAACGTAAAGCTGCCCCTCGGCGAGTCTTGGGCGAAAGGGCCGAAGTGATCGGAGCTTATTGATAGTCACCTGCACGTAAGCGAGACATTTTCCCTCCCACCTCCAAACTCCATTTTCGCCTGGCGACTCAATGGAACGGTGAAGCACTGAAGGTTACGCAAATCACATTCCAGGCCTTGAAACCGGCAGTACTTTTCATCAATCACTTGGCCAGCTCTCGTTTGCAGCATAGTGGGCCCCTCCGCCCGCTCCGCCCCGCCATCGAGCCCCCCCTGTTCAACTGCGTCATTGCAACCACAACGAGCACCGCGACGCAAGGGGAAAGGAAGCAGGAAGAGAAGCAAAAAGACGGCATCGACCGAGCTAGACAGCAGCGTGCTCTAATACAGCATCGCAAATACAGCACTGCTCCTCGGAAATGTGCGAGCGAAGGGAAAAGCACATCAGCTTTGAGGATGGCTGTAGCGGCGCAGACGGAGTCTCCGATGACGATGACAACGCGGTCGAGGTACGCTCAATCTCCAACCTCAAGGCACCCCCAAAGACGCGATAGAGTCGACGGAGCTGCCCCGCCTGTCATAAAGACGCATGATTGATGTCGAGAATAGGTCGTGTTTGACCCGGGAAACCCCTACCGCCGCAAGAGCTCCATGGTTGCCTCTGAGGTTAAGCCCCCGTTGATCCGGCGTGCGAACCGTCGCGACGAGTGCCTCGTTCACCAATTCCTCGACAGCCAGCGCCGCGCAAAGGATGCCGCCAGCTCGGCCAGTGAACCAGACTCGGAGTATTCGACGGCCGCTACGCATATGGGCAATCATCCCGAAGCCGGTCACACAACCCTTGCTGAGAACGGTGACCATATCGAAGCGTACGGGGACCAGAGCCTCGATTCCATCGTTGACCCAAAAAATCGCAACAAGTGCCGTGCCTTTGTCGAGCCAGGAAGCTTGGATCAAGTTGGCTGTGGACAGGCCGACCAGCAAGCTTGGACACAGCAGATGACCAAGAGCATGTCCGAACTCGACCTCACAAACTACGATGACGTGCACAGCCGACTGCTCACAAAGCAGCAGCTCAGCGACATGGCATGGGGCGTGCGAGAGCTAAGTCGCCGGCTCAGCAGCATGCGCATCCGCTTTCGCGTCAAGTCCATCTTCGTCCTGACCAAGATCTACGACGTGGACCTGATACCCAAAACTCGCGAGCTGACACACTGGCTGCTGCATCATGATCGCGAAGTCAAATACACCGTCTACATCCAAGACAAGCTCAAGGACAACAAGAAGTTTGACGTCAATGGGCTTATCGAAGAGGTGAGCAAGGGGTATGTTGAGTCGGGAGAGATGGACGAGAAGACAGCGCGCGAGGCTGTGCAAAAACAGCTACGATACTGGGATGAGAGCATGTGCCGTACTCGACCGCACACCTTTGATTTCGTTATCTCCCTCGGTGGCGACGGCACGGTGCTCTACGCCAGCTGGCTGTTTCAGCGCATCGTGCCACCGGTACTGAGCTTTGCGCTCGGGAGCTTGGGATTCTTGACCAAGTTTGATTTTGAAGACTATCAGCAGACGCTCACAACTGCGTTCAGCAAGGGCGTCACGGTAAGCCTGCGGCTTCGCTTTGAGGGAACAGTCATGAGAAGCCAGCCGCGAAAGAGAGCAGAGATCGGGCAAGGCGCCGAAGAGGACGACGAGGAGCTGCATCGGCAGCGGGACTTGGTTGAGGAGCTGATAGGCGAGGAGAGAGAGGATGAGCGTACGCATCGACCGGATGGGACATTTGAGATTCTGAACGAGGTGGTTGTAGACCGAGGACCGAATCCTAGTAAGTCTCCCCGAATCGCCCCTGCAGGGGATGCTCTAACATTCATCCTAGCCTTGTCGTCCATCGAGATCTTTGGCGACGATGAGCACTTCACATCCGTACTCGCTGACGGCATCTGCGTTTCGACGCCCACGGGCTCAACGGCCTACAACCTCGCAGCAGGCGGCTCACTCTGCCACCCAGAGAACCCCGTCATGCTTGTGACGTCCATTTGCGCGCACACCCTGTCGTTCCGGCCCATCATACTCCCCGACACGATCGTGCTGCGTGTGGGCGTGCCATACAGGGCGCGGACGTCCTCGTGGGCGAGCTTCGACGGCAGAGAGCGCGTCGAACTGAAGCCTGGCGACTACGTGACCATCAGCGCGAGTCGATTCCCGTTCGCATCGGTGCAGGCCGAGGGGAGGAGGAGTGAGGACTGGGTGAATAGTATCAGAGGAAAGCTTGGGTGGAATACGAGACAGAAGCAGAAGGGCTACAAAGAGTGGGACTCATGAGGGATGAATCATGATGGGTTACGGAACGACGGCTTTTTGGGAATGTTATGAAGGTATGGGTATATATATCAAGGAAACAGGCGCTTGATGATTGGGACGGGGCATCTTGTACAATATTTATCCAAGAGAGCAAAGACGCAAGAATCTTTGCAGCAGAAATGCACAGAGGTCAACAATCTGTTGCCTTCACATCAGTCAAGGGACGAGGTATACGTACTAGTATTTATTTATCGTCCAGGTTGTACTTGCTAATATTCATGAGCTGTTGAGGGTGCGCTGCTGAGGCTATCCCTACAGGTAACAAATAGCAGGGGACAAGACCACTGCTACCTAGGTAAGGGGTAGCTTGCCTGCGGCTCCGGGCTTGCCGGAACTGAAACCCCACCTCACAATAATAACCCAAAGCCCCGGATTTCAGCTGAGCCGCATACTCAGACACCGCTTCAACCTCAACGACGCTCAATTGTTCGCTGAAGAACACATCAATCGTAGCACCAACCCCTCGAGAGAGCCGGTAGATCGCCCGTGACATCGCCAAAATGGCCACCGAAGCCGCCGAGGCCGCCGCCTCCATCCTATCCCCTCCCGAGTCTTCCTGGACCTCGTCGCTCCCGCCCGACCTGTTCGAGCTGACGACAATCATCTCGCTCCTCTCGACGCTCGCCATCGTCCTCGCCGCCTACGCCGCCTCCCTGCGCTTCCTCCCGTCGTCGTCCTCGGGCACCCTCCGCTTCCTCTTCATCTGGCACCTCGCCGACGCGCTGTGCCACTTCCTCCTCGAGGGCAGCTTTCTGTACCACTGCTTCTTCTCCCACCAGGTGGGCTCGAGCGAAGGGGGCTTGTTTCCCACGCCGGCGGGCTATCTCGGATACTTTGACCGCGTCTATGGCGCGCAGTCGGGGGGCAGCAACCCCTTTGCGCAGCCGTGGATGGTGTATGCGCGGGCAGATAAGCGCTGGGCGGGCGTCGACTTGGGCGTCGTGAGCCTGGAGCTGCTGACCGTCTTCTTCGATGGGCCGTTGGCGGTGTATGTGTGCTATTGCCTCACCAAGAAAGATCCCAAGGTCAGCATCTGGATGATCATCCTGGCGACCTGCGAGCTGTACGGAGGTGAGTTTGACCATCCTTTCCAAGCGGGGGAAAGCCTCATGGCTAACGACAAGCGACTCACCAGGCTTCATGACTTTCTGTCCCGAGTGGCTCATCGGCAGCCCCAATCTTGACACGAGCAACTTCATGTACCTCTGGGTATATCTATTCTTCTTCAACATGCTTTGGGTGTGCATCCCACTTTGGAACATCTGGTACTCGGTCAAGGACATCTCGAATGCATTGACCGTTCGTGAAGGGAAGAAGAACATGTAATATCCTCTTGTCGGCCCGCATTCAGTAGCAAAGACACCCATAAGTATCGCAAAGGTGCCTGCTTAACTTACATAGGGGAGAGCGAGATTTAAGGTTATTGCAGGCATGGACATTCATTATCAACTGGAACTGACACAGCTGGGACAAGTATTTCACGGATCAGAGGCAAATTGATGAGAGATGCAAAAATGTGAATTTAAGCTAATCTCAAAAAATAGGATATAAATTTTAAGGATTGTAGTCTGAAATTCGACTATATGAATAAGTAATTACTAGTAATCGTGAATCAC
>JADBHU010001152.1:0-18368 GCA_017140155.1 Fusarium devonianum
CCCCCCCCCTGCGTGGTCTGTCACTCAACAAGCCGGCCATGAGTTGTATATAAAATGGCGTCGTTTGGCAGTTCATGTCGAGATTTCTCCATCTCTTCATCGTACATTGATCTCTCTCTGACCACAACTTGACTCAGCCCTCTTGCACTGAAACAATTCGCATTCTCAGCTTTCCAAGCAAGTAGTATGAACTCCCTTTGCAACTCCCTTCGGCGCCCTCCAGGTCGCAGGTGGCCGAAGAGTGGTGTCTAACGCGGCGTCTCGAGGGCTGAGAAAGATCTGACTGTTGCGTAGACAAATCTCAGACAGCCATCCTCCACACCACCTTGAAGACAGATTTGGCACATTTTGCCACTTCCATCGCCCGGATCCGAAGACTCCAAGTCGGATTTCCGTCGACAAAGAACATCCCCTCACTACCCTCACCAGCAGCCAAGTGTTGCCGCTCTGGAGTGGCTATTGAAGAGCCCCGATAACAGTACCGGTCCTCCCGCCGTCACCTAAGCCATCCCCTCCACCGCGAAGGATCATCCTGTCGAAAAGTCCCCTGCTACCGTCGCCACGGAGTCCTCCAGCTCGCAAGATCTGCAACACAAAAAGACACGCGTTTTCGCTGTGTCTGCTGGTCCCGGTTCCACTGAATCAATCCAGGCCCCCGCTCACACCCTCCTTGAGCAAGCACTAGAAGCCGCCCAGCTGCGCATCTCTGCATTCGAGCCCCAGCTGAGCGAAAGTGTGTGTGTGTGTGAATAGATTGCCTTGCGGACCTCCCGCTGCACCAAATCCTGCACCTACAGCGGGCCCCTGCGACCCCTAAGGTACCTACCTACCTTGCTGTACCCTGTCTCAAGAAAAGGAAAAAGTTCGCCCCCCCGGCCCAGAGATTTTATCCTCCACTGCTTCACATCCACCCCCAGAACGCTAGCACACCTCCAGCAGTGAATCAGTGTCAGACCCACTGCCGAACTCCGGAGAGATCGCCCTGGACTGCGTATATATCAAGCCTCCCTCGAGTCGATTGAACCTTTTCTTTCGACATCTTCATCTTCATCCTCGCTTGGTCCTCGCCCTCTTCTCTCTTTCACAGAGTTACGCTTGGTCCTGCGTGCTATATACCCCCCACCTTTGCCTTTGTCCTACAGACACGTATACTTGCTCTTTTCTCTATTCTCTATTATACCCAAAACACCAACCGCAACGCCACCTGAATTCACAACACGCATCATCATGTCTGCCGCCGCGCGCAACGTTCTCCGCATCTCTCGGGCTGCTGTCCCTCGTGCCACTCGCCCCGCTGCCCGCTGCTTCTCTTTCACGCGCGCCAACCAAGTTCATGACACTGCCAACAAGAAGAGCGTTGTCCGTGAGAAGGAGATCCCTGTCACCGTGTACGCTGCTGGCCAAGGCACCGGTGATAAGCACACTGTCAACGTCTCGGAGGAAGCCTCTCGCGTGCCCCACGACAGCCCTGTCCCTCCCGCCGACCACGAAACCATCCAGCCCCTCACGCGCAAGATCTACGAGCAGCTGCCCCAGACCATGCGCAACATGAGCGTCTACGGCAAGACGATCGTCCTCACTGGTGCCGCTCGCGGCCTTGGCAACTACATGGCGCGTGCTTGTGCTGAGGCTGGTGCCAAGAACATCGTCATCTTTGACGCTAACCAGGAGCTTGGTGACGAATCCGCTGCTGAGCTTCACGACAAAACCGGCCTCCCTGTCTCGTTCTTCAAGGTTGATGTCCGTGACGGCGCTGCCATCAATGCCGCTGTCGACGAGGTTGTCGAGCGCTACGGTGCTCCCGATGTCCTGGTCAACTCTGCTGGTATCGCCGACTCCAACATCAAGGCTGAGACCTACGACCCTGCCATGTTCCGTCGTCTCATTGACATCAACCTCACTGGTTCTTTCCTCATGTCCCAGGCCGTTGGTCGCGCCATGATGGCTGCTGGCAAGCCCGGCTCCATCGTCCTCGTCGCCTCCATGTCTGGCTCCGTCGTCAACTATCCCCAGGAGCAGAGCTGCTACAATGCCTCCAAGGCCGGTGTCATTCAGCTCGGCAAGTCCCTGGCTGCCGAGTGGGCCAAGTACGAAATCCGAGTCAACTGCATCTCCCCCGGCTACATGGACACTGCTCTCAACCGAGTGCCCGCCCTCGACGCCCAGAAGAAGATCTGGAAGTCTCTAACTCCCCAGAACCGTCTGGGCAATGTCGATGAGCTCAATGGCCTCTGTGTCTTTCTTGCCTCTGACGCCTCCAAGTTTATGACCGGTGCCAACTGCATCATCGACGGTGGCTACACATGCTACTAAGCGGGCAGGCTCAGTTTTGTATTTGCGAAAAGTGGATTTTTAAGCAGTCCTAGAAAGGGACCTGATTTTCTTTGTTTGGAGTTAGGAGGATAATCACCCTTTTGACAAGGGCAAAACTTTGGGCAAGGATGGGGACACAATAATAGAGCTCTGGATATGATAGAGCAGAGAGCCCGCTAGGATGCGGAGCGACATGATCCACACAGGGATCAGAATTAATGGATTGATATGACACCACATTTTAAGCTTACGTGACGGGGGACATTCACTTTGTGCAGTCGTTTTGAGTTCAATGCGTGTATTGTAAGTATCATGGCAGCAACACACTGCCCTGCTGCTTTGCAAGCCCTCTCATAACGCCAGGCTGTCTGTTTCCACAAACCCATGCCCGCGACCCCTGATCTCGTATTGGCCGCACATCGCGAGCAACCAATTGCGAGAACCCAGCGCAGTTGAAAACAGCAATCCAACTCGCCCCATGCCGCATCTTCACCGCTTCATCTGTCAAGCCGGGACAGCGGATCCGCGCAGTATTCGCCAACGCGGCGGTGGAGACGAAATGGGCTGATTCCAGCATGACAGGATCAAACCGAGGGGAGGATAGAGGGCGAGGGAAATGTGTCTCTGGGTTGATGAGACATACGGCGATGATGTGCAAACATGTTTGATCCGGCTCACAAGCCTATGTGAACGACAGAGGAAGCAGAGACACATTGTATGCGACACTGTACATTTCTTTACCTTCAACAGCAGACTTGTTACGGGTCATGTCTGCCCTCAGAACCCCCCTCCTGAAATCAACAAACCAAGGCCCTCCACGTTCCGCCAGGGTCTGCATCAGCGGCAAAGCATACCTACATGCGATAATCTCCAACCGAGGACCCCGACAGAGAGATTAGCGGGTCATCTCCCGTCCTCGCGGCTCATGGGAGGCGATCGAATTCCTTCGCGGGGAGGGGGAAGGGACGTGTCTTCTCCTCTTGATCAAAACGTAGTCTATATTGTCTCACTCTTCAACGCAGTCAACTGGTATACCAACATCGCTGCTAGCTCATTACCAAGCACCGTCGCAAACTGTTGTTATATCATCGCTCTGATACCAGGCACCCTATTCAGCCTTCATCACATCCCGCCATAGCGCACACAGACAAACCGACAACTGTAAACCCTGGTCCAAACATCGCCAAAGATGCATCTGCTTTGCTCCCCTCCCCTCTCACTCTTCCACGCCGCCCGATCTCTTCGCAACCGTCTCGTCCACGCGACGTCTCTCATCCCCGCGCGCGCCACTGCCGCCTCGGTCCGCAACTCGTTCCACTTCTCCTCGCCCTTCCACTCTCACGACAAGCTCAAGCACGAGCCCAAACCGGCCGCGCTCGGCACACTCGCCGTCTTGGGCAACGGACTGCCTACTGGCATTGGGGGCCATGCGGCTGTCAAGGCCGGTGAACGGTGCGCTCGGCTCCGAAGCCATATGAATCCCTTCTATCAGCATTGGGAACAAGGTAGCCTTCTGTTCCATGGGACAAGCAAGGCTGCCTGAGACGGGCGATTAAGATGGGGGACCGGCTTGGTATTTCTGCATTTTCGTTTGTGGAAATGTTTTTGTTTGTTATGACTAGGTCGCTTAACGATATGATGATCATGATAGAGCGGCAACAATCAATGGCAATAAAGTATGCTCCTTGCCCCGAGTAGAAACACAGTGACTCAGATGCACCATAAGCAACAAAGCAAACATTTTTTATGATTCAAAAGCTGGCGAGGAGAGAGGGTGAGTCTAGTAACGTAAAAGACCCTACCTCGAGTGTGAGCTCGATGTGTGTGCGAAAGAAACATTTCGTTCGTATGCAGGGGGTATATCCAGCGTGTCATTTCTATGTGCTTCCCAGGCGTCGTCTTTGCGCCCACCTGCTGGCGCCTTTGATGTGTGTGTAAGATCTCAGGCTTTGCGTCCTCGTGCGCACGAGCCGAGGCTTCTGACGACGCATCATGGCAACTCCATCTTCAAGATGCAAGGCCTGCTACGATAGCTGAACAGCTTGTGCAAGAAAATGGTCATTAGATGGTGGGAATCCAGTCGTGATCCGCCAGGGACCTCATTGTCCACTCGCCGTCGATTCGTCGTAGTGCTGTCGGTAGCTGACGACAGATTATCGTCTGAAGAATGCTGATAATCGATGGTGTAACCTCTCCTTTTCCCAGCCTGGGTGGTGGTATGCGGGAGGGACGGTTCGCTTTGGGCGTACCTACTGCCCCTTGCGAGCCTTTTCTTGTGCCCTCTGTTCTCGGGCAGCTCGTACCAGCGGCGACAGTTGAGCAAGATCGACGCACTGCTTCATGAATTCGTGCTGCGGGAGTCAGACATCGTCCATAAATAGTAATTGGGCCACTTACGCGAAGCAAATCGTGAGCGCTGGCTCGCTTCTCGGGATCCACCTTGAGCGCAAAGTACAAGAAGTCCTTAAACACCGCCGACAAATCCTGCTCGTTCTTGATGTGAGGCGTTCCGTTGGTGGCAATCAGCCACAGCGCCCGCAAGGGAGATTCGGTCAGGTATGGCGGCTCGCCTTCTATCATTTCGATCGCCATGATACCCAGAGACCAAATATCGACCTTGCGTCCGTACTCTTTCCTAGTGACTACTTCGGGCGCCATCCAGTACGGTGTTCCCACCATGGTTGTTCGCTTGTTCTGTGCCTCGTTTATGGTGGCGCAGAAGCCAAAGTCGGCTACTCATATTAGCCACATCCTCTGGCGACAGATCTGTCACTTACTCAGCTTGATGTTGCCCTCCATCGATAACAAAATGTTATCCGACTTGATATCTCGGTGAATAACTCCCTTGGAATGCAAATGCTGCAACCCCTTGAGGGTCTCCCGGCACACCGACGCAATCTGCCCCTCGGACATGATGTTGAAGGTGACAACATCCGTAAGGCTGCCACCTTCCATGAACTCCATGACAACCCACAGCTCGCCGCCGCAGAGGTAGCTGTCGATAAAGTTGACAATGTTGGGATGTGAGCTGTCCTTCATCACGATGATCTCGTTAATAATCAGATCCTTCTTAGGTTGCTGCTCGAGATTCATCTGCTTGATAGCCACAAGTCGGTTGGTGCCGCGCTCATGACCAGTAAAGACGCCGCCAGACGCACCCTGGCCAATCTTGTTGAACCCGCGGTAAATGTCTCGGGGGTCGCCTTCGTTGCAGATGTGCTTGAGCGAAGCAACTACGTCAAATGCCGCGCTCTGACGAGCTCGGTGTCGTGGCCTCGCCCCGGGTACGCCTCCGGGACCAGCCTGCTGACGGGGCGCGCTCGACGTACCGTTGGCCTCGGGAGCTCGACCATACGCAGCATTAGGCAGCGCGTTCGGGGCCTGGTTCGGTGTCCTCTTGCTGGGAGCCCGGCCGATTTGTCCAGACATTGCGGCCTGCGCTTGAGCCAAAGCCTGCTCTTGCTGCTGCTGCATGAGTTGTTGTTGGTAGGCAGCGGCCTGCGCCTGCGCGAGCTGCGGGTTGGGCTGAGGGGACGTCGGGGCGTAGGGTGGCTGTGCGGCCCGCGAATTAGATCGCGATCGGTGCTCCTCGGGGAGCATTGGACCGCTATCCTTGGACACGCCATACGACTCGTCGCCAGACTGGGACATGCCGATGCCAGAGTCTTTGGCGGCGTAAGCCCCTTGGGGTAGTTGTCGGTTGCTCATGCTGACGGGCGGCTTCGGGGCCGGACGGCTGGGCATCAGGTCCTTGCCGGGCACCTGGCCTCGAGGAACGGGCGGCGGGGCCCTGGGATTCTCAAAACTTCCTTCATGATTGACAGTTGGAAACCTGGGGTTCGTGGGTGGATTATTGCTCGGTGACATACCCATATAATTTGACGGGTACATACCCGGTGATGCTGCACTTGCTGGAGAGGTGGCGTACGAGCCAGCGTGATGGAACTTTTCGAGAACTTGATCCTCGGGAGGTCTCTCGGTTGTTTCCTTGTAAAACTGCAAAATATCAACCATGGTCTGCGGGTTCTCTCGCCTCTCCTTTTCGGGGATTCCGCTTTCGTTGATAAGTCTCTGCCATTCCTTTGGCAGGCCCTGGGACGTGTTAGCGCACGAATTTGCCATCGCAGCAGAGACTAACCGTGAACTGGCCGGTAGAACTGTCGTAGCCGACGTGTGTGACGTGAACGGGGTTTTCTGGTGCCGAGATGACGGGCTTCTTGGGTGATCCAACCAAGCTGTTCATGAAGCCCGAGAAGCCCGACTTCTTGCGCAGCACGGTAGGCTTGGACTCTTTGCCATCGTCTGAGAATCGCTTGGGGTTGGCAGAGGGGCTGTCAGTCGGGGCTCTTGAGCCGAGGCCCTTTTCGGTCAAGGACGAGTCCATCGCGGCGAAGCTGGCCGAGGTTCGCAGAGCAGGGCTCGCAAGCCTCGAGTCGTTGCCGGCTTTGGAAAACTGGGGCGGCAAGTGGCGATGAGCGGGCGCCTGCGGACTGGGAGCCTTTATGGACTCGATGCGGTTGAGAATGGCAGCGCCGTCAAAGGGAGCGCCGATCAGGTCGTCGGCGGCGTGGGACTTGCTGAGCGGTCGCAGGTGGGAGTCGGAGAGGCGGTCGGGATGACGGGAGACGGGAGCCCAGTGGCTGGCCGGGGTGAAGTCGGGTTGAGGCTGGATGAGAGACGGATTTTGACGAAGGTTGTCGTTGTTGCTGTTATTGTTGTTTTTGTTTGACAAGTCAGAGTCTTGACGCGGATGCCAATCGGACACGGTCGCGGGGTTGGAGCGGGCTGGGGGAGCGCTGGGAGCCCTTCTCAGGCTTTGTGAGCTGCGTTTGCTCTCGAGGGATTGGGCGTCAAAGGCACCACCACCATCGAAGCCAGACGAGGAGCGGGCGTAGTGATGAGTGGGAGGCTTCTTGATGAGCTTGCGACGGTGGGAATTTGCGGTATGGGCAGACGCAGACGACGCGGTGGTGTATCCGGGGCCGTCCATGATCCAGCGGCAGCAGAGGCGGGCCTTGCAACTGATGGGTTGGTGCCCTCGGGGGCTAAAAAAAGGTCTCGAGGACAGCAAGCTACTAGGTAGGTAGAGGTAGGTACCGAGTCTTTCGATGGGTCGAGCGGGTGGAAGACAGGGTGTGTGTGCAAGGAGGAGATGGATTGGAAAGGGAAAAGACTCGTGCAGGCACAGGCGGCTTGGGCGGCGCAGACCGTGGAGTCGTCTAGAGAGACGGGAGAGAGAGAGCAAGCACTCTACGGGAAGGGCCAGCAAGGCCAATCCAGACGCGGCGAGGAAGAGGCCTGGAGCACAACGCGGGGGTGGTGAGGTGTGTGGGCGAAGGATGCTGTGGTGGCGGCGGACCTGTCTGCCCTGTTTGCTTCTGCTTCTGCGCCTGCTAGGGAACCGGCCCTGAATTGAACCAAAAGGCAACGTTCGACGAGTGGGATTGGGGCCAAATCCAAGTTTGGGGTGGGGAGAGATGGAAGAGACAAGGAGGCGAGGAAACGAGAGGAGGACAAGGGTAGACACTGTGCTGCAAGGCCCGGACGCGATGCAGCAGATGGAGCGCGGCTGTGATAACGGGCAGGACCTTGAACGTCGAAGGACGTACGGGGTCAGGGGTGCTGTGGGAATCGATAGACCCAAACTCCTGTGCTGTACTGTGCCACGTCTCGTTATCTGTTGGCTATCGCGCTGACGGTGAGGATGGGAGTGGAGGAACAGACACAGTGACGGGCGTTGTGCAGGTTTTGTTTCCTGGGTGCCAACCGATGAAATGGAGGCATACTACGGGAGAGGTGCTGACGCAAAGGCTCAGAGAGGCCAATGCATTTTGATTGAAGGATCTGGGTTGAGCAATGCAATTGTCTGAGTGAGGGTCCATCTAGACGGGAGGATCACAGACAAAGCTACAACAGCTGAGGGGCAGCAACGGAGCCAACCAACAAGGATGAGCACAACATGGCTTCCGGACAAGTTGCTCTGAAAATATAATAATACATACGAGGCTACGGTTCTCCTGAATACTAGTAGTACTGCACTCGATGGACTTGCTCTGGTACCTGACGATGTTCGCGACAAGGTACTGCCTTAGGCATGGTTTGGACCCTGAACCCAGCCAAACTCCCCGTCGCGCGGAGGGTACAGCCATCTGCAGGACAATACCAGGCACACGACAAGTACATAGCGCTGATACCCAACGTCCTCCACCACGGCTGCAACGCACGCTCCCTTGTCCCTCGGGCCGTTGGCGCAACTTGGCAGTGTGAAAGTCACTTTCGAGCACTTGGTGGCGAGGCCACCGGATGGTAGGACCGCATAATTAATATGGCTAACCCCTGGACGCCGGAGTTGAACAAAGTCTAGGTACTGGAATTGACGATGAAGCGGAGGCAGTCTTTGTACGAGTGTACGAGGAATGTATTCGAAAATCGCCAAGAGTGTAGGGCAACGGGATGGAAAGTCAGGGCGCAGACAAAAGCTCTCTTGTCTCGACGGTATGGCTGTCTTGAACTGTGGCCGGCAGCATAGAGTTTCATCCTTCGGCTGACTCGAGTTGACCCATTCCCCGCTGCATCTTCCCCGATGAGTATCGCCGCAGTGTACGATTGAACCAACCTCTTCGCCTGATGTTGCCGTCCGCGGCCTCGACACATGGTTCTTGGGGGTAGGGGCTCATACTGAAGCTTGCTACAAATCTGGAAACCTTTTCACACCTTTGATGTCCCGTATCTATTTGCCTTCTTTCTTTAACTACTATTCGTGACTTGTCGACGGCAGAAATGGCGCCGGGGCCAGGGGTGTGGCCTTAAACCCGCCCAGAGTCAGTCTCTGCCTAAAAGTATACGATCCCTCGGCAAGCGCGTTGTAGACGTAGGCATCATGATCGAGTGTGGGTGGAATGAGTGGGCGCCGTTGGTGGAGCCCCTACGGGTGATGCCAATTTTCCCAGAGGCCGAGTGGGAGGACCCGAAGAACGTCCAACAGGCGCTAAAAGATCAAGAGCTGGAGTACTGGTCCTTGGTCAATCTTAAAGAGAATACTGTAGGTAGTCTGTCCCGGCAGAAGGAAAGCCCATGGGTCGCCCGTGACTGGTGGAGGATTGGCCGACACTACCTTATTGGAGCTCTCCTTGATGAGCGCGAGGGCGTGGGGCTGTCAGGCCCGTTCAACGTTGATGTCGACGACGCCGCCAAAGGTTATCCTACATCTCCTGCGACTTCCCTCTTGACTTAATGATTCTTGCTTGCTGTCGGAGTGTTCTGAGGTTTGACGTTTGGAGAAGATGGTGTGGGACGACAGGGGGAAGCCCCAACATTGCGCCCTGGAGTGGTTGTTACAGCTAGAGACAGTAGATGGGGCAGTTCTTTACCCAAATCCCTTCGTCGGCCATTGATTGATTGGTCTCACTCGACCAAGCAAACGTTGGTTGCTTACCTACAATATTATTGCTGTCTACTTTACTCGCACGGTGTGGCACCTCACCTCATCCCGCCTAATAATCTCATCCTCCCTGGACAAAGGATGAGCAGCCCAAAGCTCTCTGCCGTCTTGACTTTACGTCTGACATGAACATCATAGGCGATATGCACGTCACTTGTCCTTGCAAACGCCGATTTGCCAATGCGGTCATCAATTTGCGACTACGGAGTATGGCAGCCGCCTTTTTCCTGAATCTGATAGCTCGCTCCTACTGCATAAATACTGATGACTTGACAAACTCCACAACCAACCTTCTCCTGTGGTCCCCGGCGTATGTAGCACCATGAGCCGCTCAGCCCTCAGCGATTGGCCCTAGCGCCTTGCTAGGCGTGTCAAGCCGAGACATGGTCCATGGCCTGGCAGGTCAATCTGGCATATGGAAGTCGCTACGTCTCTGATTGGCCCAAAATATGCTACTGTCCAGCTGTTTGCTGCTGTTCAAACTGATTTCCGAGTGGGAGCAAGCAGTTTTTTGCTACTACGTAGTATGTAGGTCGAGGCAGGCCGTCAAGCGATGCGAGGAAAAACAACCCATCTGTATTGTACCGTGTATGGCTAATACGTACCGCGCAATCATCGCACTTCAAGGGGCAACCTTGTAGCTCCAGAAAATCGATGCTATTCTGAAGAGACGCACTTGGCGCGTATCGGAATATCCTTACTCGGCAGCCATTCGGGAGTCTACGCAGCTCGATCATTGGTCATGTTTGCTTATGGGGATGCTCCCCTGCAAGCACTGGCACCCATCGATACGGACGCCCGCCTAACCCTCCTGCTACTTCAGCCTGTGGCCCTGCGTTCGTTTTTGTGCCTGTTGGCCAAGAACGCCTGTCCATTGACGTAAAATGATAGTTCATCTGCATAGCTGCAAATAAGACGACATCTGTCGCGCACAGCATCTCTACGGCTGTGCGAAGACTCCGATCCGCATATGGTTTTACTTTAGCGATACTCATAAAGGTACTACTACTTTAAGGAACCTGAGAAAGATCTTATAAACCCTCCCTAAAATGAGAAGTGAGTAACACGGGAACTATTCATAGACTCTGGAACGTCCATAACTTCTGCTATCTTATATTTCAACTAGGTAGAGAAGTAGGTATTTCTGGATTTCGAGTGCTTCAATTAGCTTGACCTCCTTGCTGTGACTGGACTGGAGTCTTCGCACAGCTGTAGCGATAGGAACTTTTCCATCAGTACGCAATCAAATCGTACCTTGCCTACATTGTCACCCAAAATGAATGCCAGGCCGGCACGGCATGTCCTTAAATGTGCGACAGGCATGATCGGCACCTGCAGTAGTCCTGAGAAGCAACTGTGAAGAGGCGGCTGCTTTTTGCATCTTCGGTCACAAGGCAGTTTTTTAACTTGACGTTGTAAGCATTCGCTGCAAGCGTAGCCAGGGCATTTGTATCATTGAGGGAGTCTGAATTCCCGTCCAATTCTACTCTCAAGACGAACTGCAATAGACACGAGTTACAATGGAAGCGGGGGCAAGCCAAGCGCGGGGGTTGAAACACAACAAGTTCGTGACAGCCATGAATCTTGTAGATGAGCTGGTGGGCCGTAGTCGCAAATTGTCTCGCTGCAAGGCTTAAAGCCTACACCAGCGACATGGCCCAATGAACTCTCGAGGCCCCGGCTGTCTCCTGAACTGGTGAGATGAATCCACTCGGGAATGCTGGCTGCGACCTGAAACATACCTAGCCGTCGCATTATTTTCGGCGTCGATCACTCTACTAAGTAGGTACGTACTAGTAGGTATTCTTCGTAAAAAGGGACGTACATCATGCCGATCCTCCCGTCTTCTCGACAGTGGTCAGTAAGTCAACATGCCAACATTATCGTACATCACATCTTATAGTTTTGTCCATCCCCTCTTCCACTCTGTAATTATTAACCCTAAAATATTCCGCAATTCTGGTTTAGGACATCTGGCCACATGCAAGTAACTGTTTTAGAGCTCTTGTCTGCAGTCAGTATTTGAGAGGGGTTGCGCAAACGTAGTAGTATTGCCGTGCAAAGTTGACGCGTGTCCTCTCGCAAAGACAGGTTGTCTGATGGTAAGTGATTGGCATAACAATCAAGCTGCTAGCACACGGCTGGACGATTTGTCCCAACAACCAAGTCTGGAATAGACGTGAGGTTTACCAAGGTAGGTGGACAGGTTGGATGTTCCAAACATACGTTCACATCACATGGCAGCTCCCGTGATTTGTGACCCACCTCCCTTCTTGAGCTGTCACCTTCCGAATCAGGCCTGGCACCCGCGCCTCGGACAAGCTTCGTGTAAATTCTAGGTGGCTCGACCTGTGGCTCGTGGCTCCCGTGGATCCCTGCTGCTGGTAAAGGTGGCCTACAACTCCCGTGGGGTGAGTCGGCCTAGAGAAACTTCCACCTCACCCTCATCACCTCCGTCTTCCTTCCATCTCCATTCTTCATCTATCTTCCTCCGAGTCCGTCATCTGCTTCGGTCTACGGTCTCTAGCATCGCTCTGGTTCTCCCTTCTGGTTACTGGTATCGTCTTCGTCGGTCTCTTGCACAATGTTCTAGAGACTAGATTCGCATTACATCTGATCATCCATCATCTGTCCGATCCTAGCAATTTCAATATAGCTGGCCGCAAGCTTCACTGCTCTCGTAGCCATCACAGTACGTATGTAGCGGCTCCTGAATTGGAATACCGAACTTCACTCGAATTGACCCCTTATCTGACTTTCATCAGCCCGTCCCTCTACCAGCCGACCCGCTTCAACCTATAATCAATCACCACGTCCATCATGGCTTCCAATGCTCCTACTGGTGAGCTCTCTGCCGCCCAGAAGCTCATGCAGAAGCATGCCGAAGTCCCTCACCCCGTCACTGTTGAGGATGCGCCAGATGAGGACCTCCCCGCCCATGTCCCTGCTGAGGCCTCGAGCTCTGCTGAAGTTCCGAGCACCAAGGTTGCCAGCAAGCAGGCCGCGCCCAAGAATACTCTGGACACCCAATCGCACGAACTGTTCCCTGAGCTCGGTGCTCCCAAGGGCAAAAGCGCTAATGTGGCGCCCATCTGGGGAGCTAAGAACGCCAACGGCAAGGCCAACGGCGCCGCATCCAACGGTGCTTCTCGTTCTTCGACTCCCGTCTCCGGGGCTGCCACTCCCAACAAGCCTGCTATGTTCATCCCTGGCCGAAATGTCGAGACTGTCACCCTTGATCCCCAGTACATTCTGCCTCGCGGCCAATTGAAGAGACCCATTCCTGATATCATCAAGGATATCAACCGCAAATCTCGTGCCACCATCTCTATGGCTACGTCCTCCAATGGACGCTTCAAGTTTGATGCCACTGGTCCTCAAGACGTCGCTCAACAGGCGCTCAAGGACTTAGTTGCTCAGATTGGAACTCGAGTTAGTACAGCCCCTTTCAGCACGAGACGTAGACTAATGTGTATCAGACTGCCATCAAAGTCCCGATTCCCCAATCCACTCGCGCTCACATCATCGGCAAGGGAGGTTCCATGATCAAAGCCCTCCAGGAAAAGACTGGCGCCAAAATCCAGCTTCCCAAGGTCGATGAGAATAACCCCATTGACGAGGAGGATGACGATGCTACCATTGATGTCACCATTGAAGGCAATGCCCTGTCTGCTGCTTCTGCCCGGGACGAGATTCTCAAGATTGCTGGGGAGCGCTCTGCCAATGTCCAGACTAAGGTTCGGGGCATTCCCGCTGCTTTCTATCCCTTCATTGCCGGTGCCGATAATGCCTTCGCCCATGCTCTTGAGGAGAACAATGGTGTTCAGATCCGAGTCCCTCCTCTGCAGGCTTACTCTACTGGTCCGGCCCCTGTCACTGCCAACCCAGGCGAGCGACCTGTCTTTTCTCCCGCCGGCCACGAGGAGAACCACATCCAGCTTGCGGGTGATCGCGAGGCTGTCCAAAAGGTCCGGGCCGAGATTGAGCAACAGGTTGCCGAGCTCCACAAACAGCTTGCTGCTGAACAGCTGTCGATTCAGCGAGGTCGTCACCAGTTCATCATTGGTGACCGCGGTGTCCCCGTCGAGCAATTCTTTTCCGACACCGGTTGCGCCATCCTCCTGCCAACCGACGAGGATGACGACACCATCACTGTCATCGGACCTGCCGATCAGGTCCCTGCCGGTCTGGAAAAGGCCATGGACCTGGCCATGGGCATGCAAATGTCCAATCTCGACATTGCTCGATTTCACCGAAACGCCCCTGGTGGCGCTGCTACCCACGCCGGAAACGTCACCCGCTACCTGCGACAGCGCAAAGAGATTGACCGCCTCGAGAAGCTGTACAATACTCACATCAACACCCCCTTCTCCGATGGCGGCGCCCTCCCCTGGGAACTCTACTCGCGCGAGGGAAAGAATGCGATCCGTGCCCAGTCTGAAATTAGCGGCATCATCAACGCGCAGCCTCCTTCGCGTATGAGCTCTGTCGCCGTCGATCCCTTTTTCCATCAGCACCTTCGCACCGATGTGACGCCGAGGATCAAGCAGGATTATGGCGTTCATGTTGTCGTTCCCGAGGCCTCGGAGGGCGATATCCCAGTCCTCCTCGTGTTCGAGGGTCCCGATCCCGCTGATGGCTCTTACCAGCTGCCCCGGTCCAAGCCCACTGATTCTGATGTGCGTGCTTTCCAGCAGGGACTTGAGAGTGCTCAGAAGCATATTCTCGAGCTCATCAAGAAGCAGGAGGCCATCACTACTGCCTCTCTTGACGTGCCCGCTAAGTTTCACGAGAGGCTCCGACGCTTCATCAAGAAGGAACAGGAAAGCCGCTCGGCTGATCAGATCCCCGTGAGAGTTACCAAGGTTGGCACGACAATCACCCTTCGTGGTCCCGCCTCGGCTGTCGAGTCTCTTGCTTCCAAGGCCAACGCCTTTGTCGAGCAGGAGAAGGAAGATGAGAAGGAGCGCGGATTCACTCTGACTTTTGACTTCCCTCAAAAATTTGCCAATCACCTTATTGGCAAGGGTGGCAGCAACATTCGTGAGCTCCGCGACCGCTTTGATGTCGAGATTCAGGTCCAGGACGGCAAGGTCGAGCTCAAGGGCCCCAAGGCCAAGGCTGAGACTGCTCGCTCTCACATCCAAGGTCTTGCCCGCACTTTGGCCGACGAGACTACCCACACTCTCAAGATTGATCCCAAGTTTCACAGGGAGCTGATCGGTGCTCAGGGAACCCAGATCAACCGTCTGCAGACTCGTTACAAGGTCCACATCTTCTTCCCTCGATCTAACAAGAATGTGGCCGACGACCAGTCCAACGCCGACGGCGCCAGTGACGTTGGCAAGCCTCGCCGGCAACAGCCTGCCGATGAGGTCATCATTCGAGGACCCAAGAAGGGTGCGGATGAGGCTCGAGATGAGATCTATTCACTCCATAAGTACCTCGAAGAGCACGGTGCCACTGCCACTATTGCCGTCCAGCAGAAGCAGGTCGGATCTCTCATTGGCCAGGGAGGTGCTGCTCTTGATGAGCTCCGCCAGGCCACTGGAGCTAAGATTGATGTGCCAGCTGACCGGGACACCGATGTCGTTGAGATCCAGCTGAAGGGTACTGCGTCGCAAGTCGCTAAAGCCAAGAAGATTCTCGAAGAGAAGCGTGCTGTCTTTGATGACACTGTGGTGCAAACCATTGACGTAGATAAGAAGTTCCATAGGGCTCTCATTGGTGCTGGTGGTAAGTACACTTATTCCCATTACCTGGCTCTTAACTAACCTTTCACAGGTTCCAACCTCCGCGACATTGTTGTTAAGGCTGGTGGCTCAGACGACCGACGAGAGCTCGCCCGCACCATCCAGTTTCCCAAGCAGGAGGCTGATGGAAACACCATCAAGGTCGAGGGCCGCACCGATGTTGTGCAAAAGATTATCGAGCGTATCCAGGAGATTGTTGACGAGCGTCAGAGTCAAGTCACCGAGGTCGTAGATGTTCCTATCGAGAACCATCGCTCGCTCATTGGCCGTGGCGGTGATGCCAAGCGTCAGCTCGAGTCCAAGTTTACTGTGTCAATTGACGTCCCTCGTCAAGGCGATGGAAAGACCGGTGTCAAGGTGACTGGTCGTCCCGAAAACGTGGCTCAGGCCAAGGACCATATCTCGTCGCTTGTCAAGGCCCAGCAGGGCGAGACGATTCAGGTGCCCCGCAACCTCCACCACTCGATCTCCAATGGCGGCCAATTCTTCCGCCAGCTGCGCAACAACCACCAGGTTACTGTTGATCACGCTGGCCAGACTCTTCCCCCCAAGCCTGACTCGTCCACCCGCTCAAACGTTGGTGCTCTTCCCCTGATCACAGACAACGACGATGCCATGAGCGAAGCCCACTCGTGGAAAATTGTTCAAGTCGACTCGGGCGATGAAGGTGATTTCCCTTGGGTCCTGCGCGGCACGCCCGAGAACGTGGAAAAGGCCAAGGAGGTCATCAGCAAGGCTCTTGAGCAGGCTAAGAATAGCGATGCGACGGGCTACCTGGTCCTTCCCGACCCTCGAACATATCGCCATGTGATTGGCCCCAACGGTTCCAAGGTCAACGCAATCCGCAAGCAGAGCAACTGCAAGATCCAGGTGCCTCGTGACCAGGCCAAGGATGAGGCTATTGAGATCATCGGAACCAAGGAAGGAGTCGAGCTGGCTAAGGATCTTATTATTGATGCTGTGCGCGAGGGCACCAGTAAGTCTCGAGAGTAATACTAGTTCAACATAGCCTTATTGGGACATGGAGCATTTTAGGGAGTTATGTATCCTATGCTAAAAGTTCGATCGGTTATTCTAAGCCTTGTAATAAATAACAATAATGATCAATGTGTCTCGGGCGCCGCTCTGTCGTTGGAATTGTTGAGTCGCTTAATGGCTCTTATTCGTGTTCGGGATGTAAGATTGGTTGGGAATTAAGCCTCCATCACGTGCGCGGTTCTGGCAGCTCATGGCATACTGGAAGTCAAATATCCTTACATCATCATGATGCCCCCAAACTCACCCTCACATACACTCTGCAAGCCTGTAAAGCCCAACTCCTCCTTCAAGCAAGGCCCAATCGATCAATTGAGCGACGATCCAGCGAAATGGGCTCTCAGCTGACGCCCGCAAGAGCACCATGGAATGCTGTTCCGTCCCAGGAGCAGCTGTTCGTCTTGGTAACAGGTGCCAACAGGTAGGTTGAGCAGCTCGATGCGCTGGCTTACTGGATACTCACCATGACCACCCAGTGGCATCGGCCTCAGCATCGGCGAACGACTCATTGACGAATTCCTCGCTACCCGCTCCCTGCGATCCCACCTCGTCCTCATCCCCACCACGAGATCCAAGTCCAAGTCCCTGCAGACTGTCCGAACCCTTCGCGCATATGCCTTGCGCGCCGCCCAAACGTCGACCGCGCTACGATCTCGAGTTGGCGACTCGTACCGGTGGCAGGATACCGTTGCGCGAATCCACGTGCTGAGCTTGCAGCTGGACCTGTGCGATCTGCGCGGCGTCTATGGATTTGCCGAGATGCTGGTGAACCGGCCCGTGAGCAACCCGGAGGGGCTCGAGGGCGAGTATCTTCGGGATGTCCGCATTCCGAGGCTGGATACGGTCGTCTTCAACGCAGCCTACGGAGGGTGGTCGGGAGTCAACTACCCCAAGGCCATATGGGTCATCTTGACGCAGGGGTTGGTGCAGTCTGTGACCTGGCCGACTTACAAGATGGCGCTGCCGACATGCATCTTGAACGAGCGGCCCGAGTACAAATACGTATGCTGATCCCTCTTTCACCGTGGGACCATTGACTAACGTGCATAGCCCGAAACCCCCGCTCTCGGCGAAGTATTTACAGCCTGCGTGTTCGGCCATTACATCCTCGCCCACCAGCTCCTCCCTCTGCTCAGCCGCCGAACCGCATCCGAGGTTCCCGGCCGTCTTGTCTGGTCCAGCAGCCTCGAGGCTGTCCGCAATGTCTTCGATCTTTCAGACTTTCAATGCTTCCGTGGTGAAGGGCCGTACGAGTCCGCCAAGCGCCTCACCGACGTTCTCTCCCTTACAGCCAACCTTCCTGCCGCCCTCCCCTACTCCAGCCGCTTCTTTACTCCCGACGACCCGTCCGAAGCTCGCGACAAACCTGTTCCGCCACGCATGTATCTGACTCACCCAGGCATCGTGGCTAGCACCCTCTTCCCTGTTCCCTGGTTCCTCGTGTGGGCGTACGAGCTCGCTCTTATGCTAAGTCGCTGGCTCGGTTCCCCGTGGCACACTGTCGACAGCTATTCTGGCTCCAAGTCGCCCGCGTGGATTGCTCTGCAAGAGCAGTCTACCCTCGATGACCTGAAAGCCGAGCGCGTTAAATGGGGCAGCAGTTCGAACGACCTCCTCGAGGTTGATGTCAAAAAAACAGAAGTTGAGGGCTGGGGCTGGGAGGGCAAAGTGGAGGACGCAGCAGCTCGCAAGGCAGACACTGCTGTTGGTGTGTCCAAGAAGTCAATTGGGCGCAAGCAGGGTGCAGCGGATGTGACCATGGAAGATAGGATCGAGTTTGAAGAGCTAGGAGCTAATTGCTGGAAAACGATGAAGAACTTGCGACA
>JADBHU010001153.1:0-10707 GCA_017140155.1 Fusarium devonianum
CTCCCACCCTCCCCAATGAGCCTGCCAGGGCTGCAATACGCCTCGAGGAACAGTTTGCGACCTACGAATCGCCACGCCTTCCACAGGTGCCATCGACTCCCGGTGGCCTCATAAGCGCCGTTTCCTTCGGTCAGATCCATTACGGCGGCTGCCACATTGGGCAGATCAGCGAGCACAATGGCATGCCCGTGTTCTCTGAAGAGGGAAGGAAATGGGTTGCTGCAAGGACGGGCGAGGAGATATCATTCCGGAAATTCCAGCCACCTAATCCTCGCCAGCGCTTGACGCCCTCAGCATCCTCCGCCTCCCGCTTCTACAGCTGCCCAGGCGAACTCTACGAGCTTCCCGAAAGATGGATTGTCGAAAAGATCTTCGATGTATTCACCCACTCGGTTTTCAGGCGTGTGTTTCCAATTATTGACTGCGCCCTCTTTGGGGAAACACTGCATGTAGCGTACGAGCCCTTCACCGAACCCCCATCACTCGAGTGCGCTAGTGCCAAATCATGCGTCTTGGCCTTTGTTTCAATCATCTGCCTCTTTCAGGGAGCAGTAGCAGAGATTCCTTATCTGGACAGCGATGCTTGTGCCATGAAGGCGCGTTATTTGTTAACGGACAGTCTTGAGGACGCGAGCGTCACCAGTCTCCAAGCAGTCTTCATGTTGGTCAGTACAGCCATTTGATACTCAAGTCACGGAGCCAAATAAGCCTAATGCATCCCTCTAGCATATGCATCAAACATTCTCTGGTCGTCTACAGTCTGCCTCCATGCTCCTCGCCATTGCTTGCCGCATCGTTTTCACGCTAGGTGGGCACAACCATAAGCCCGTCAGAGCCTTCGGTGGTGAAGCTACTCGTGATGAACGGGAGAACCGTCAGCTAAGACTGCTCTTCTGGTTATGCTACATCTTCGACAAAGACATTGCCCTGCGAACGGGCCAGCCCCCTCTGATGTGTGACGATTACTGCGACCTCACTCTTCCGGAAGACTACATGAGTTGCTACTTTTCCTTGCCCGAACTTGGTCAAGCGTCGTCCCTGGACAGTGACAGCCTCACGCCTCACCTTCCCGGAGACCCTCGCCTGAGTCATCTCAAGGACAAGGCCAGCCGTCTACTTTATTCAGCCCAGGCTGCCAAAAAGTCAAATGCCGAGCTTCTTCGTGATGTCCGTGAGCTCGACGAGGAACTCGAAGCCTGGCGCTTATCCATACCACCCAGCTTCCGGCCAGCGCTCTCAATCTCTGAGAAAACCCAGATTACGCTAGCAGGTGAAGGGCTACCACGCACTATGCGACAGATCACTTTGCATCTGGAATACCACCACCTCATGACTTCCATTCATCGTGCAAGTGGAAGATGTTGCATCGTGCCTTCTGAGAATAGCTCTGAAGACGGAGAATGGCAAGGGGGCTTACAGTCTAGCCTTGCCCTGTCACTCGAGGCCAGTCGCTCGACGCTCGTTTATCTGAGGGCCGCTATCAAGGGACTTGCAGGCGAAGCATTCTGGTACGTTAAACTTGTTCTGTGCCAAGCAGTGACTCTTACTTACGCTCAAGTGTAGGGTCGTTGTCTTTTACCCCACAGCTGCGATGATGAGTCTGTTTTTCAATCTGCTGATGAACCCTCTCGAAGATCAGGCCAAGACAGATCTGGAACTTTTAAATTCTGCTGCCGACCTGGTCAAAAATATGCCGGTTCGCCGGTTGACGCCACACGAACTTGCACACATCAAGTTGGTCAACGACTTTGTTGCTGAACTGATCCGACTGAGCAAGTGTGCGATCGCAAAGGCAACTAAAGAACGGGAGCAGAGAAATCGTGAAATGTAGCTGATGAGACTTGACCAAGACAGATATAAGGATTTTGTGTGTTTTGGCGTTGGATTTTGTTCTCTTTGATTTTCATCTGATAGACTTATATCCCTCCCCCTCGTTATTTGGACGATCAAGGTGTTGTTTTGGCTTGGTTATGAATAGACGATATATGGGCACATTTGGGGCATATTTGGGGCATAACTGTATAATGCATATAGACGACGGAATTGAGCGGCGGAAATAACCATCTCCCAAGTACCATACATAATCAAGCAAGTAAATTGATCCTTCTTTGCCAGTGCAGCATGACAGTGGAAACAGATGATGGAAGTGGTGGGAGACATCGCAGCGGATGTTGTGCGAGTTTTGATTCGGTCTGAAATACCCTGTAGTGAATGAGCAGTGATTCCAAACCTGCTTCTCCTATCACCGCGCATCATACTTTGCGTTGAGTAATGAACAACACGATTACCGAGCGGACTCCGGATATGAAAATAATGACTAAATCGACCGCCAGCTAGTATAGGGTGTCTCAACACGACTTCAGTGCATCTAGTTTGCCCCATCCCATAAACGTTGACTTCAATTCCAGCTCCAACGCTGCCTAGCAAATGGATTCTTGCCTGGACCCGCTCGTGGTGTCTTTTGTGGTTTCATTATACGAGGTAATCCCATAAAAGGCTGTCCTATAATGTCCCCGGCCCTGCTTGGCGTATTTCTTTAGTGGTCTAGTCTATTTGCGTCGCGACTTGTTTGTATATCCACGCCAATCACTGCTCCACCAGGCGCAAGGGGGTTATAAGCTGGTATTCGAAGTACATTAGTAGCTACTCCAACGCTATTCGTAATTATGTGCATGATATATTTGATCGCCAGGGGTTGGATATTTCCATGCCAGTCCTGGATCTCAAAGATTCCCTGCGCTATGCACATGGCTTCTTTTCAGGTTGCAAGTAGCAGATTGTTTTGGAAAGCATGGCAGCAAGTCGAGGTCAATCTTTTTCAAATTGGCTGTTGTCATACAGGGTCACGTACATGATGCCTCATATGGGCGTTGATTATTGTGATTCGCTTTGTTGCCATACATTGATCCGATTTGTGGGAGAAAAACGATAGATTTATACATGTGCCACTTTAACCAGCCCATGGCTACTTGATTGATATTTTACTATGAGTTGTACGTTGTTGATTCTAGTGTTCTGGTCAATTCGACCTGTATCCAGGTTAGAACTCCAAAACTCTGTGGCCAGGGCCAGGGACTGGCTCTGGGTGAGTTATTTTAATTTTAGCCGCGTTTCAGTGTTCTTGAGGTCCGTTTGCAGAAGCTTGCTCTGGATACAATGACTGACATAAAAGCAGTGGACTTCGGAAAGAGGCGAGGCGGCTGAGAACTAAGTCTTATTTGACATGCGAAATGCTGAGACAATACTAATCCTACTTTACCAAGGCTTAGCCAACCTTGAAGGATAGACGAAGGGGGGAGGTTCGCTGGTTCTGGAAAACTTATTTATTAGTAAAGAGCCTACTATTTTCTGATAAATACATGCTTTTCTGTTCATTGGATCGCGACGTGGATTTATCTGAGTAGCCTGTGGCTTCCACGTGATGGGCGGGGAAGCATAGTGCCAACCTCTACAATACCTGGAATCTCGACACTTGAACCTGTACTGGCACACAAACGCCAACAAAGAGCACTACGAATAGTCTGATTTTGGAATCCTGATATTCTCTCGCACACTGATTGTTCCGGTCTAGTACGTTCCTTGTTCACTCTCTGCTCAAACAATGAGCATCACGCACACTGTTCTCTTCCAATTCTGGGCGGATGCCCAACCAGACGATGTAAAAGCCGTACGCACTGTCTTTCACCCGCTTCTCGGCCATGTTAGCTCACACATACTTCAGGCTTGCTGTCGTTTTCTTATACTCAAAGACATCTGCATCCATCCGACTACAAACACGCCCTACATCACGTCCTTGAAGGGGGGACAGGACAACTCGCCTGAAGGAATGCAGGTAGGAGTTTGACCCATTCCAACTTTCCATAACTCACATAGACCGATATAGAACGGTATCACACATGGCTTTGTTGTCGAGTTCAACTCTGCGGAGGATCGCGATTACTACGTCAAGACGGACCCTGCCCATCAGGCTTTCGTCAAGAGCATTGGCGGGCTAGTTGAGAAAGCCGTCGTGGTTGATTTTGCCAACGGGATCTATTAGTATCGATATATTGCAACATGGGTACAAGGTTCAAAGGCCACTGTTCTGCAGCGTACGGCGCCGGGAAGATGCCGAGAACGCTCGATCGACTCATTGCAGCTTCAACTTGTGGCGAAACAGGGACTCCTCAATTCTATATCATCGTGACCTTCCAACACGAAAAGCGTTGAAGGAAGCTTATTTCTCCGCTGATCCGCTTATTCTCGCCTTGTTTACAGTCAGCCCCCAATTCTTGTTGCGTCCATGACTTTATCGACTTTGTTGAAGCTCAATCTTCATCCCAATGATGGTCTCCAGAAGAATATTCACAACTGTGCGACGTTCTCCAACACCTGCTCGAAGAGCCTGCGCCTCCACTGGGGTCACAGGCTCAGAATTCCTGTTGTCCCGTTCGGTCAGGTACCCTTCAAGCCAAGTCTCGTCCTCGCCCGGGCAGAAGTCCTCCCTGTCCATGATCCTTATGATCTCGAGAAAGCTCAACCCTGAGCCGAGACTGGTGAGCTCGATCGACGCAAGGGCGGCGAGGTGGTAGAGGTCGTGCTCGACGGCGGTGCCATACACCCAGAGGCTGATTGCAAACGCCTTTGCGCGCTTCTCAGAAGCAGACTCTCCTTCGGGCTCCAAGGACTGGTATTTCCTCTTGTAGAGGTAATGGAGTGTGCCTGGCTCACTGACATGTCGGGCAGATCAATGCGGTTGTTGACGAAACGAGCGGCAAACATGGGGTGCTTTGCGATGACGCCTCGAGGCACCCGCACAACCACGTCATCGGCAAACTTGAGCTTCAAGCTGGCACCGACGTACGGCCTAGGCTTTTGGTAAGTTACCACCCGCCAGCTCCATGCCAAAGTTTGCCCTCCGTCCCAGACGATACCTTTGTTCCACAGTGGCAATGGTGATTCTGCTCTACAAGGGATCATAATAAATCACATTACTCGCCGTGGTAGGGGCCACATACGCTCCTAGAAGGGGGTGAATATGTCTAAAACCGCCAAACTTCGATACATCATTATCCTCAACGCCAGCTTGCCTACTTTTAAGCCACGGACGCGATAACCAGCGCAGCCACATTCTCTTCCTCGCTTCGCACCGTGATCTTGGTCGTCACACCCGTTTTTGAGGAGTAAGCCATCCGGACATTGGCAACTACCCGGCCACCACCGACTGTCTTGCCCAGCAGCTTGAGCGTGTGAGTAGTCTGGTTGACGGGGACATCGGTGCCCTCCAGGGGTTGGAGAGAGAGCGCCTTTGTGAGCTGCTCCGTTGCGTCTGGGGTTACTGTTAGCTTGGCTCGCTTTAAGAGGGTGAGTATTTGACATACCTGCAATGCTGTCCATGCCGCTCAGTTGGAGAGTCTCTGTAGCCTCATCACCGGAAGCGCCGATCTGCTCCCAGATGTGGCTGAAGTTGCCGGCAAACGTGGGGATCACGTAATCGCTGCCAGCAAGGTCGGCCTCGGCCACCTCGTACTCGTCATCATAGCCAGTGTCTTCAGGTTCATTCGTGGATGGGTCAATCTCCTTGCTGGTGAACTTGAGAATGTTGGAAAAGGTTGTGATAGGCAAAGAGTCCTCTCCGTTGACCTTCTTGAATGCCACGTACACCTTGCCAGGCTCATCGGTTGAGAGCTTGTCGGCAGGGATGATGAACAGCTCCTCGAGATCCTCATCTTCCGCGGGTGTTGCGACGACCGAGACGTTCTCGAGAACGGTATCAGGCAATGTGTTCTTCACCTCGTACTGGAGAACAATGTGCTCCTTGAAGATATGCTTAACCAGAGTGACAACGTACTCAGTCTCGGCCTCAGTGAGCTCAAGCAGCGGCGAAGACTTGAGTACACTGCCAAACTCCTTCATCTCGGGGATCTCCAGCAGCTCCTGAGCGTACCGTTGCGCCTGAGCAGAGGCAGAAGCGACAGCCTCCGCTCCAGAAACCTTGGTGGGGCCAATCTTCGGGGCCTTGAGGGTAGGGGTGGTGGTCATCAACTTCTTGGACCGATCCTCGGCGTCGGCCTGCTCGCGAGTAACAACAGGGATCTTGGAGATGTCGAAAGGAATGTCGAAAGCAGACTTGTCGTCTGAGGTAACATACATGACAAGTTGTTGCTCGAAAAAGGGGAGGGAGAACATGTTCTCTGTAAGCACGTCAGTATGGCCCTAATCCGGAGTGCAGCATTCCACTTACCATTCTTGACAAATCGGATGGCCATCTCATCGTCTTCCTCGCCCATCAGCTTGAGGTTGAGCGCAGCACGGTCACGGACCTCATCGTCAACATCGTCCAAGCACCGTGTAAGCAGAACCCGGACACTGCTCTTGACCTCGGGATCCTTCTGACCAACGCCAAATTTGGCGAGGGCAGTTACGGCAGCGGCTCGAACAATCGCATTCTCCAGGACGACTCGGTTGTAGATGTATCGGATGTACTTGGTCGGTTGAGCAGTCTTGGGACCCTCGAGACCAATGAGGTGCAGAATTCGGACCGCAAGCTTGGTGAACTCGCAATCCTCGATGAACTCGCACAGGTGCGCAAGAGCATCCTCCTTGGAGTCGGGAACGAACTTGATCAGGTCGAACATGCTCTCCACCACAGCCCTCTTGAACTCATAGCCTCCCTCGTCGCGCAGGATGCCACTAAGGAAAGTGAGCATGCCGGCCTGCTTGCTGGGGAACTTCAAGCAAAGTGTTCGGATAGCCTCGACAATAGTGATCTTGAACTCGTCGGTGATCTCGGACATGAAGGTGGAGATCTGCTTCATCAATCGGTCGACACTAGCTTCGTTGCCAGTCTTGAGCAGGGTGGTGATGGCAAAGGTGGCGATCGATCGGTTGCTGTTGGAGATGAGGAGCTCAATGTCGGGATTGCAGACATTGACGGCATGAGGCTTGAAGCTAGCAAAGTTATGGAGAATTCGCAGAGCAGCGAACTTGGTAACGGCCCGAGGGGAAGTCAGGAACAACTGGAGGACGTGAATAGCTTGCGATACCTCGGCGTCCGTAACATCTCGCATGTCGCAGATGGCCTTGGCGGCCTCAAAGTTGACCATCTCGCTCTTATGTCGCAGCCAGCCGTCAAGAAGCTGCATCATGGGCTTCCTCAATGAAGCATCCTCCTCAGCGAGCTGTGCGGCAAGTCGGACAAGCATGACGATGGCGGCAGGGCTCTTGAGAGCACCGGCAGCGCCGAACTGCTGGACCATCTTGACGAGGGCCATTCGGTCGTGCATGCGCATCTGATACAAGAGTCCGACGGCGTGGTATTGTGACATGGTCGAATGGTTCATGGGAGCCTGGCTGCTTGAGGTGGAGAATCCGAGGGAGAAGCCACCGGAGGACTTGTTGGAGGCAGCGGCCTCCTGGGTTTCGCTCTGCCAACGTCGAACAACGTCCTTGGCGATCGGGAGGAGGTGGTAGGAGGAAACCAGGGCGGCGGAAGACACCGAGGGGTTCTTGTCGACGATCGCAGTCTTCATCACTCGCTCGATCGATTGGACTGTAGTGGCCTTGAATCGTGTCAGCATCCAGGAGTCGCGGTGGACCTGCCAGCAGGACGACCTACATCGATAATGCGGCAGAGGGCGCGGATGGCGTTGGGTCGGTAGATGGCATCGGTGCTGCCGCCGGTATCCTTCATGATAGTGCTGGTGACCATAATAATGTCCTCGGCCGAGTTGGCAAGCTCCTTGATCACAAGGTGCACCATCTGGCGGAGACTGGCATCCTTGTTCTGGAACAGCTTCGAGATGCCGAAGAAGAGGGTGGTGGCTTCGTTGGTCGGGAACTTCTCCCCCGTGTAGAGGAGGAGGGCGATCTTTGTGAGGAGAATGCGACATCGTCGAGGCTGAATAGGGGAGCTGTTGAAGAGTCGTGCTGTCGACCTATTTAGCTTGACTGTGGGGGTGGGAAAGGAGAGCAGGGCGATTGCTCAAGACGGACCTTCTTGGAAGACCTGGGTTCGGTCCACCTTCACCAGCCCGAGATCGGCATCTTCATCCTTTTTGCCGTAACTCATGTTGGGCAACTGGGTTGGGGGAATCGGTTTGGTGGAGGGAGTCTTGGTGGTTGCGGTCGAGTCGCTTCTCTAGAATCACCACGTCGCAGCAACGCTCAGGGATGGGTGGTGCCGCATCACGTGATCCTTATCCGCCCTTATCGGACCTGGATTCGTGTTAACTTTCAGGGACTTGGAGAGGGAGGGAGCGGCATCACCAGCTCTCCACTATTAAGGTCGTTGTAGAGTATCAATGTGATTAGAACTGGCCTTCTTATAACCACTTTTTTCTATTGGGATCTCCTCTTGGTGAAGTTTTACTCTGTTCATGACCCTCTTTATGGTGGTTTGCTGCAGGATCGTGGAGTACCATCAACTCATGGGTACCACCTACAAAGGGTGGAATACCCGCCATAGTATCAGCAAGCAGGAAAACCGACTCATAAAATTATCTTCTTTTGGGTTCTCAATCTCAGGTTGTCAAACAAGAGCTTTCTTCCACCATTAAACTACCCTTGTCCGTCTTTTTGGCGAGCTTCAGCTCTCAAAGTGACATCATGACCCTTAACCCAACCCGCTCCGAGGCTCCTCAGCCGGACCCAATTTTTGCACCGGGCTCTTAGCTTTCCGTCTGCCAGCTAATAAATCCTCTCTCCCCTCAACCAATTCACCACGAATTCGTCGCAAAGATGAAGGCCACGACTCGGCTACCGCTGCGGCTTGCACCTCGGCTTGTCAATGCCCCGGTGTTCATCCGTCCGATTCACTCGACCGTTGCAAAGCCTGCTAATGTCGCCCCGATTGTCGGCACCGGCCCGCCCCCGGAGCCGCCGCTTCCAGCCGCTGAAAATGTTCATGAGCGCGTCGCGAGGAGGAGGAGGCAGGCGGAGATGCTCAAAAATGCTAGGGAGCTGCGAAGCGCAAGCAGCGCAAAGGGTGGAGGTGGCCTGAAGAAGAGATTCTGGAAGGACGTTTCGATTAAGGAAGTGGATGGTAAGTAGAGAAGAATGGCCTCTAAAACCATTGGGCAGCTGCGCTATACATAAGCAACGTCAATAACTAACCGACATTTTGAACAGGCTCAGTCCAAGTCTTCCTCGATACCCGACCGTTGAGACATCCCGTGTCCAAGGAAATAATTCTCCTGCCAGTTTCCAAACCAGATCTAGCCTCTGCTCTCGCCCTGGAGTGGGATCTCTTGGCGTCCGCTCAGGATGCGACGAGGCAGCATCTCATTCCCCTGACAGGTCTCATCTGCCGAGCACTCGATATCGCCGAAGCCGACAAAGCCGCTGGTGCTGGGATATCAGAAGTCCGAAGTGCCATCGCCACCACAGTCTTGAGGTACCTGGACACCGATTCTATCCTGTGCTGGGCTCCGCCAGCGGGAGAACATGACCGGAAGAACGACGCCGGCGAGTCACTACGAGACGTTCAGAAACAGGCCGCTGGGGAAATCGTGTCCTTCCTCACTACCCACGTCTGGCCCGGCATCACCATCACCCCCGTCCTCGACGGCCACACGATCATGCCCCAGCCGCAGGGCCCCGGTGTCCGTGAAGTCATCCAGGGCTGGGTCACTGGTCTCGGCGCCTTCGAGATTGCTGGATTGGAGCGCGCTACTCTGGCAGGCAAGAGTCTCCTCGCGGCTGCTCGTTTTGTTGTGGAGTGGAGTGAGGGTTCGGTTGGCCGGGGTCAGCTCAACACTGGTGAGAAGTTTGGCGTCGAGAAGGCTTCCACGGCTACCAATTTGGAGGTGTCCTGGCAGACGGGGCAATGGGGAGAGGTTGAGGACACTCACGATGTCAACAAGGAAGACGTGAGGAGGCAGATGGGCAGTGTCGCCTTGTTAGTTTCTGGAACTGGCAAGGCTTAGAGGATTCGTGCGTGCCGTATGCATAGCGGCTGATATGTGATGAGCTTCACATATCTCCATGTAGACTAGAAAGATAAAGCTTGTACGATAGGCACAAAAGGAGCTAGGACCACCATAAATGCGGGAATAAGAGATTGGTTACATAGTAGAGATTCAGTCATTATGATTTTGTGCTTGGTACATTCAAGCAGGACATGCGTACATCTTCGCCGAGGTGTCCAGTCCTCCATGATCTAGCTCGTCTTTCGTACCGACGACATTTACCCTATATCAAACGAGTGAGTCAACTAATCTAACGTTAGTGTTATCTTTTCTTTCCTTTGTACGATTTGAAAAGCGGCTCAATTAATAATTACGCGCGGCCCGTTGTCTTAACGTTAATTAGTTGGAGACTCAGACCGAATACGTGCGCGAGATGAGACAAAGGAGGCCAATCAAGTATTCGGGTGAGACTGATGGCTAATGACTCTGGTTCGACTGCAAGGGTCTAGTCAACGCGCGGCTTGAATTCGATGACAACTTGATTGTGACACGGTTCCGTTAAAATTTCACTTGTGCCACCCAAATGTGTCTTCCGAGGCCGTGCATCCATCTGTAATCGATCCGATCCGATGAGGATGTGTTCCACAAAGGCAAAGGATTGCCACACCAGCATCTTTAATCCAACTTCCCTTTCGATTAAGGGTGCATCACTAGTCTTGGTTTTAAGCTCGTCAAAAGAGGCGCAATAGATCAGAAGCCGCCACTCGGCATGCGTTCAAGTTAAGAGACGATTGATTCACTCAATCAGTGCCATACAAGC
>JADBHU010001161.1:0-16220 GCA_017140155.1 Fusarium devonianum
CTTGTTTTTCTGCTCTAGGGTCAATGCTCAATCAGAGCTGGACCCGGGAACAGAAAATATCAGAAGCATGTGCAGTAGGTTTACTGCATGCAGACTACATCAGCCAGCGAGACCGAGTGGGCAGAGATGTTGGCTCCAGTGTCGTTACGGCAGGTAACGACAGGGGTAGTGACGAGCGCGACTCGCCAGTGCTTGGCCTGGAGCTCGACGGGATCCATGTTTGGCCAGATGGGCACCATGGATTGGCAAGAGAACCGACTGCCGATCTCTGGGAAGCGGAAGTCGAAAGTGAGGCGGCTGCTGAGGATCCGACTCGATAGAGCCCAAGCCGCAGCGGCGACAACTTCGAGATCGCGGTACGTATCGGTAGAGTTGGCACCTGGGTTAAGCAGCGGCTGCACCATGCTGTAGAGCATCTCGGCGATTTCCTCGCAGCGGGCCTTACTGAACTGAGGGAACTGATCGAGCTTGAGGATCGAGTCGATGACACTGGCCTGACGGTCAAGAATCGGCTGACGGTGAGCGGCGGGTTGGCCTATTAGTGTCGTGTTAGCATGCACAGCCAAGTGAGGCAGGGATAGGACGAGGAACCTACCTTGAGTTCTGTCAAGATCCTTCTCAACCTCGATAATGCCGTAGGTAGCATCGTTATCCGCACCAGCCCACGCACGTGGGACCCAGACACGGTTGACGATGTAATCGACAACGACACGCGTGACCAAGCAAGACTTTGAACTCTCATCCTTGAGATGAAATTCAAGGTAAGAGACAGCCTCAGCCTCGGAAAGCGGGTGGTAAGTTGCCAGCAGGACAGGCCAGACGCGCGTCTGAGAGAGATCCGTCGGCCTGACGAAGGTGGGCTGGTTGGCATTGTTGTCGACAAAGTTGCGGATCACGGCATAAAGATCCATCATCTGCTCATTCCAGGCCGCGATGGTCATCTCAGTAATGTGGATGAGCGGGCCGGGGAATGGAGGCCGGGTAGTGAGCGCACCGGGAGGTGCGTTGAACTCGGGGGAGATGGGGTCGCGGAAGCGGCCATACTTGTTGCGAGGGTTGGATGGAGTAGGTGGGTAGTAGTCCCTGCGCTGAGAGTAGGCATTCTCGTGACGGTTGTAGCCCTTGTCAGAGTTCCCATAGGCTTGTGGGTAGAACTCAGGGGCGTTGGGGCGATATGCGCCATTGCTGAACCCGCGGCGCGAAGAGGTGCGCCCAAAGTTGGAGATTGGGCCAGAGCCATTCATGGGAGGACCACCGAAGCGCGACTGGGCGGGCGTAGGAGGCGCCCACTGGCCGAACCGTCGCTCGGTTGGCATGGTCGAAGACGCACGGGGAGGAAGACCGTGGGGTCCAAAGCGCGGAGGCGCGACAGAAGTAGGTCGGCTTGGCTGGAAGCTGCTAGGAGGACGATGAGGCTGCATCGCGAGGTCATTGAAAACATGCGAGAGGCCCTTGGTCTCTCGTGTATCAGTCTCTTCGCGGCCCTCGGGGCGAAGAGACATGATGGACTTGTGGACAACATCCTTGTCCGGGCAAGCGTCCGCAATGGTCTCGATGGCACGAGCGACAGAGTCAGGGCTAGGATTCTTCATGACCCAGAGGGATCGTCGGCTGTTGACCTGATCCTCAAGGTGCTTGATGGTGTCTTCAAGCTGCTGCAGGTCACACTCAGCCTCTGATAGAGTGCTCCGACGGCGTGAGCCACTCACCTTGATCATCCCATCACGCTCGGGAGTCGACTCTGCATCGTCGGAGCTTCCGTCTTTCTCCTTATCCTTGAGCGACTTGAGCTCGCGAGTTAGGTTCTGCAGGTCCTTCATGACCTTGTTCACCTCGGCCTCTGCCTCCTGGCGTTTGCCCTTCTCGTTCGCCATCTCGACGCGGAGGCCACTGATAGTGTGAGTTTGGTCCTCAGCCTCTGCCTTTGCAAGGTTGGCCTCGATACTCATGCGTGCGATGGCCTTGTCGGTATCTTCCTGGTCGAGCGTCAGGTTCATCAGCGCATCCACGAGCTGGCTCGTCTCGGTGCTGATGATCTGGCCGACTTCCTGAAGCTGCGCAACGATCTCGTTGGATTCCTTGGAGGAGACTCCCGGCATGCGGCGCAGAGAAGTCTGTATCTTGACGAGAATTTCCTGAGAGGCACGAGCCTTTTCGAAGGCAGGCTTGAAAGAAATGTTAGTGCGATGCCTTACTCTCTTGACAGCTGCGGTGGGCATATCGCGCGTATGCCACGGCGTGAGACGTGAATAGAATTTAAACTTACATGATTGTTCGTCATCTGCTTAATTCTTTCAGAGCGAGCAGCTCCTGCGAGGGGCGTCGAAAAGTTGATGGAAAGCATGCTGCCCGATGTCTTTATCCCCTCTCGGCTTTCCGTGCTCGAGGACCACCGAGACGCGACTTGATAATGATTAGAATAATTGTCAGCAAGGGCGTAGCTGCCCCTTTGCATAATCACACCGGAAGAATGGCGCCTGATTGGGATTGTGACAAGACAATACAGTGTGTTGTTGTGATGAGAGGTGAGAGGAGGTGAAGAAGGAAAAGGGTGGTGGTGGTGGAGTGAGGGTGAATTTGTAAGAGAGAGAGAAAACAATCAAGTGCGTGTTTCTGCACGGGTATTCGTCCCTACTCTAGCACATGTTTAAATATCACGCGTCCTGTTTGTCAAACGGAGATGATAGGACGAGAAGCAGGGCTTATGATAAAGGGACGAAAAGTGATACTCCTGTTCATCCCAAGTCCGAAGACACTCTCCCTTTGTGCTTCGGCAGGAGTTCTCGGTAAACAAAAGAAAGCGAACAACAAAAGAAGAAACACCTCGAACGCAGATATCGCCTTCAGTTAATATCCAGCACGCGTCAAGGGTCTAAGGTTCGGGTTGTGATGAAGATCCTTGTGCAGTGTTGCCAGCTGGCAGCAGCCGGTAGGAGAACACATGAACACCACAGTCACCACTCTCAGGGGGAACCTTCTAACAAAGGCTTCGAAACGTACAGAACGCAACCAGGAATGATCGACGAGGACGAGAGAGAGAACGGACTAACTTTGAAATCGGATAGCTGGCTGTTCAGGAGGTTACAGCGTTTGGCGAGGTAGATCCAGCTCGGATCTGATGATGTAGTCGATAAAGTTCAGCAACGAGCCAGTGGAGAAACAAACTGGAGACGTAAAATATAAGAAAGTTAGCGAAAAGCACATGAGAAAACAAGAAGCTGAGACAAAGGTGAGGCCAACGAGAAGGTCGTTTACTCCATGCTGTTGGGATCCACTACTACGTGGCCAGGAGTTCAAAGTGAGAACAGACTGAGATTCGTGCAAATGGAGGTGGACAGATCTGAGAAAGGGACTGAGGCGTTTGCTTACTACCGAGACATAGGAAGACTGCTGCTAGGTGCATATGATGAAGAGTGTTATACTTACCACAGCATAGTGTAGTCCCGACAACAGACGGCCTTGTGGTACACATTAGTAGGCCATGATATATACCGTCTAAAGCATATATGTACCAAGCCAGTACTCAATCACTTTAAAGTCACAACCAGGGACAAGTTACTCAAGACATTCTATTTTTTGTACCAAACTATTTAGACAATAAGCGGAGGAGGTTGGGGAGCTGCCCCTTCGGTGCGAAGGGGAAGGGCCATCCTATGGTAACAAGACATCAGCAGTGGACCTTGCGACTAAGCGAGTGCTGAACCTGGGAGACTTCGGTGACGGGAGCCCGATGGAGGGGGTGGGGTCGAAGATCCAGATAGATTCGTGACTAAGAGTGAGAACCTGCGACACCGTAACATGGTTAAAGAGGATGCTGATGCCTTGAGTATGTGAACCTTTGATGTGTAAGATGAGTGCCAGAAGATGGTCGATAGCATCGTCGTCGTCGACATCGCTCTGGGACGGATACCACCAGCGGCTGCGGCGTATTTTTCGTATGAAGGAGACTTCAAAGTCTGTTGATCGCCAGAAAGTCTTAGTGACGCTCCTCAGCCAGTTGGTGTGAACTCTGCTAACCTGCAAGAGTCCTAGAAAGCATCGTTGATAGGCCAACATTAGCTTTAGATTGCCCGAGTACGAGAGAACAAACTGCTGTAGACAGCATCTACAACAGGCGACGCGTCGATCATTCGTCCGCCAAAGTACCGGCCGTTGAGGCCTTTGATGGCATTCTCGCCGCCCTGGACTTTGTCAAATTTGAGATAGATATCGCCCTTTGAGTTGGGGTCAACCGAGATGTGGACAACGTGTCCGTACCGACTCTCGGCCTCTTGACGAACGTCGTCTTCAAGCTCCTTGACCCAGGTCTCACCCTCTTCCCTAATAAAGGTGTTAGTCCATACTCCATTTAAGAAAAAGCGGGGAAATGGCTTACTCTTCGGGGTCGAACATATTGTGCAGGACAACACAGCGACTAGCCATGTTGACGTTGACAGGAAGCGGCTTCGTTTCAGTCTTGGGCTTCAGAACCTGTCGCTCATCGTTGCCATTGGTATTGGTCTCATCGGTCCTGGCAAGCTTTCTCATCAATGCATCGCGACTATAGTTGTTAAAGTTGACCCCAGCGACATCGGTATCATCTAGAGCACTGGCACCGCCGGTCTTTTCGCTGTCACGACCACCTGCTCGGTCAAAGGTGGAGGACTGAGGGCCACGTCCGCCGGAACCTGAAAATGCGGAACCCTGGAAGGGCTGGTTTTGACCGGAAAATCTCTGCAGCATGTTGGCAGTACTCTCAGGGGTAAACTTATCGTTTCCAAGACCGACACGGATAGGACGGCCAGCCAAATCGAAGCCGTTCATCTTCTCCAATGCCTCTCGTGCCTGGCCTGCATCGCGAAACCTGCAACGTGTTAGTTCAAGACCGGACATGATGGGGCGAGTTCAACCTACTGGACAAAGCCATAGCCGCGGCTGCGGCCGTTTTCGTCCTTTTGGAGTTGGACAAATTCGAGCTCACCAAAAGGCTCAAAGACCGCTTGCAGGTCCTGCTCGGTGACATTGAAATGGATGTTGCCAACGTAGAGGCGATGGAAGGGGATGGAGTTGGGATGAGGGCCGGAGGCTTCAGGGTTGCGAGCCTGGCGGTTCTTTTCGGCCTCTGTCACTTGTACAATGACAGGAATACCTAGGAGTTTCTGTCCAGTAAGTTGAAGCGCCTGGGTAACTGATTCTTCGTTCTTGAATTCGACATAACCAACTCTGCGCTGCGATTAGTAAAAGGTAGACAATTGTGCAGTATCTGGACTTACCCCTTGGATCTCTGGCTGATGCGATCTTTGACGATCTGAGCCTCGTTCACAGGCCCCACCTTCTCAAAGAACTCTTTCAATTCACGGGTTCGCAAACGAGCGGCAAGCTGCTGCACAAACACAGTACGACGATCCCGCTCATCCTCGGTAAGCTGCGGGGTGCCGTCGGCCTTGGCGTCCCGGCGCTCTTCGTCCCGAGCGCGTCCAAAATCGCGAGGACGTCGGTCGCCCCGATCTCGTCGGTCGCGGTGCTCCCTTTCGTCACGAGGGCGGTAATGGCGGTAGGGTGAGCGGGATCGAGAGCGGGAGCGGCGCCCGCCTCTGTAATAATCCCCATCTCTGTTTCGGCGTGAGTGACGGCGATCGCTATCGCGACTTCTGCTTCTCCTCCTACTCTTATGGCTGCCGGCATCGCTTCGGGGCGTTCCTACATCGGGTGTGTCTCTGTGGCTTCGATTTGCGCTGTCTCTGCGCTCTCGGCGTCGACCGTGCTCACGCTGTCGGCTCCCTTCACGGACACGTTCCCGGTCTCGGTCTCTGCGATCAGGGGCCTCATCTCGGCTTCTCTCCTCTACGGGGCTCTTGTTCTTCTGCTCAGTCGAATCCTTCGCGGTGGCGTCGAGGAGTGCTTCCACGTCTAAGGTAGCCATGGTGTCTGTGTCGCTGAGTGAGTTGATAGGTACTTGTGATCGAGGCTCCCCAAATGGTTAGAATGGCAGCAGAAAGTGAATCTGTTTCTACCGTGAGTGGCCCCTGTTTGGTAGTCGTTATGGCTAGGTTTGCTGAGCTTGCCTGAAAAAGACCCATGAATCAAGCTTTTGGGCTGAGCCGCATTCCCAGAGTGTCCTGCAATCACGTGATCTTACACGTGGCAAGTTCTCGGATTTCTCCATCGGGTTTGTCTACGCCACCAGAGGGACGAGATGATACAAGTAATAATAGACGAGATTTACGTAGTAATGAAAAACAGTTTACATGCAGATGTGGAAAAAGGGGTAGGTTTTATTATTATGTGTCCTTCTTTAAAGAGAGACTTTCAATTAAGTATACAATCCCGAGCATTATTCTACCTAGCATGGTAGATATTGATATGTTTTCGTTGAAATGCAATGCGCCTGGCATAAGCTCGTTACCATTCTTCAATAAATACTGCTTTGAACAGATCTCGACTCGCAGCGCTTTGAACCATACTTTGTAAGGGAGACAAACATGTACCGTGCCAGACGACTGTTCTTTGCAGCGCTATATGTCACTGCATTTAGAACACGAGACCAGCCTAATTGGTCTTCTTGGTGTCATACTTGAGCTCAGTACCGAAGACGGTGTCCCAGAACTTGCTCGTGACGCCGAAGGCAAGTTCGTAGTCAAGGAAGTGGTGAGCAAGGTGGTACTTCTTGAGCTCCTTGTACCACAGAGGGAGGTTCTGGTGGTGAAGGAAGTAGTGGGTCAGATCATAGCAGATATAGCCAAAGATGCCACCGCAGTAGGTTGCGGTGGCGCCATGCCAGGTATGGGGGATGATCGCGTGAGCCAAGTACCAGAAAGGCGTGGCCAGTGCCACAAAGAGTGTGGGGGGCATGACCAGACGGTACTTGTCCATAGGCAGGTAATGATGGATGCCATGGAGCAGGAAGTGTAAAGTGATGCCAACGCGGTTGTCGGGCAGATAACTGAAAGCAGAAGTTAGCAGAGCGCTCGAGGCGGTTTCTGCATAAGCACTTACTAGTCGAGGTGAAACAGAAAGCGGTGCAAAACGTATTCAATGACGGACCAAAACATGAATCCAAATATCCACCAGGCAGCAGTGTAAAGCTGATTGTCATAGCCCTGAGACGCCAAGTAGGTGCCGTAAATAACACATGGTAGCCAGACAGTGGGAATCATCCACCAAGGGGTCTTGGAAAGAGGTTCCAGGAAGTTTCCAAACAGGGGCGCAGACTGGCCGCCCTTGTAGTGTCGAGGGCGATGAACCTGTTCAAGGTAGAACTCCTTGGAGAACCCGCCGAACCAGATTTGTGGGAAGAGAGGGCGGCTCAGATCAAGGAACTTGTGGCGCTTGTAATCTGTGTCATAGTCCGTATCCTTGCTCAGGTCCTCTTCACAGGACATGCCGGTTCGAGGGTGAACGATAGGCTGTTCATCGGTGGCGGCATCGCCGTTTGGCTGTTTCGCAGCACCGTTTCCGTTGGCATGGCCATTGGCGTGGCCATTGAGAGACTTCTCGGAAATGAGGAACCCAACGAGGGAATCGTCTAGGACTTCGTACGCGGCGTCGGAATGGACATGCGAATCAGCATCCTTGAGGATATCTTCGATGTCGCGGCCGGCGTAGTCGAGGACAAGATCAGCGCCACCGGGGTGGTCACCTGCGAAATCCGTCACGTCGTAGACCTTCTTGCCGATAGAGACGTAGCAGGAGTCCTTGGAACTGTGCGCTTCGACCTCGGCGCGAGTGAAAGTTGGGAGCGTCCGCGACGGCATATCGAAAAGCGGCGGTCGGAGGTTTCGGATTGGTGGCGATTGGAGCAATCAACAGTCGAGATGATCAGATGAAACAGTAGGGGACGCTCCTCGTAGCGTCAGCCAGGCAGAGTTCAAGCACTACCTTGTGAAGGGAAGCGAAAATAAAATGGACCAGATATTGAAAGATAGAAAGGTGAAGGGAAGGTCGGAAAGTTTATATCGATTTGTCGAGGAATGGGAAAGCGGCAAAGGTGAAGCGGCGAAGGTGAAGCGCAGGGGCTAGGGGGGGCATTTTTTTAATGAGGATCCCCATCCGTGTTAGCACCGGGTGGCGCTACAATGGCCACAAAACAGCCCACATCGGCCGGTTCTACGGGCTCAAGACCTGGGAGTTGTGCTGCTTGCCAGGACGAGAAGTAAGATGAAGTATTTCAATAAGCGGCAGGAAATTGGCCTCTTCACTTGGGGACGTGTTAGGAACGCGGGTTGTTGACTTGATCTTTGGCTGTCCTGATCCCTTTCAACGCTGATCGGAGCTGTCTAAACCAACGTCTGTTAGCGGGCATCGAGGCTATTTCCTATTGTGATCTGCTAATAAGTAGCGTCAAATCTGCCCTGCCTTCGACAGGTTATCTTCCGAATAAAGGTCATGAAGTCCAGCGCCGAGATGACATGTGTGTTTGGCAACTTCATTGTCATCCTATGCCAGGGGTTATTTTCCGGACGAGCCGGATCAGCCTCTAGTTGGTAATCAAGTCATGGCTGCCTCCACTCACAGTGGCTAACCCGGTGGTCTTTCTCCTGACTATCTTACATGTTAATGGGCTATAGTGAGCTGTCGTTAGCTCTCGGACCAGATGCCTTCATATCAGCCACGTTGCGGGCTTCTCGAAGGAACGCGTAAATTGGCTTGGTTTGATGCATGGCGCAGATCGGCTTGTGTAAGCTCAAGCTCCGACTGACTCCAACTGACGAAGCCTCATGAACTGTTCTCTCTAGATCCGGCTCATGCATTTCACCGGGTGAATCAATGTCAGCAAACCGTCGTAAGCGCAATCCATAATATCCCGTCCAAAGAGAAAATTTATCCCTGCCTAGGCAGCTTCGATTTCGGACAGGAGATGATCCTTTCATCTCTTTGGAGGACCACGGTGATGCCCTAACTAGTAGGCTACGTACTGTACTGATACTACAAGAGACGCTCCCCATTCATACTACGTAAAGAGCGGGTCAGCATTCCCTTGGCAAAGCCTCTGAAAGCATTGCAAAGCCACAAAGTGTGGGCTTGCAAGAAGAGCCTGAGTTTGCGAGAGGCCTCTCAGGCCGCTAAGAGGTCGCAGAAAGGCCACTAAGCCTCCTGAGGCTGGGCTGTGATGATCGGCACACCCTTCATCAAGCTGACACCGATTTTAACACCTGAAAGTGGACTTCATGGGCGCCCAAACCGCAAGGCCAGAACCTGAAAGTGGGAAGCTCAGAGGAACCAGCCACAACAAATCCGTCATCAAGTGGCAACCAACTTGTCGTGACCTACCTCTCTGGCTTGTGCGCAGCTTCTCCTCTTCGCAATCAGCTCGTAGCCCTGACCGAGCGCTTTTCATTATATGTAACTCTCCTCTTTCGACAAACTAATTAAACGAGACCTCGGATCCTTGCGCAACTTTCCCCCTCTATCTCAACCCTTGTATTTTACAACCCCGCGCTACCTGACCTGATAGGGCTGCACCACTACAATGCCTTCGTTTACCATGCCGCGGGGCTCATGGCTGCTGCTCTTTGCTGTATGCCTTATCCTGCTGCCCGGCAAAGCTTCAGCTTTTGGCGCTGGCAACATCCCCTCAATTGCCCAGGTTCGTCTTGCACCTCGCTCTCGCCAACACTGCTTCTGTTATTGACGCGGCACGATTCGCAATGTAGGTCGAAGGCCACAACTGGCGACATGGAGGTAAGCTACCCCTCCAAATCCCTTACCGCGTCGCATGGTTGCTCACCTCAGTCTACCTAGATATCGAGGATATGCTTGAAACGATCGCGTTTCTCCATGGAAAGAAATGGACTTCTATGCTCATTAAGCGTGTTTACTTCGGAAACTGGCTGCGTGACTACTCCCAAGCCGTCGACATCGGCAGCTTGAAGGGCGTCAATGCTGAGACTGTTCGCATTCTGGTGAGAAACTAGCTTTCGCTCAGCCTGTGCCTGCCCAATTCTGTCTGGCTGCTCTAACATGATCAGGTTTGGGTTCTCTCGTTCATGGCCCATGGCTATGCCACTGAGGAGTTCGAGGTAACGGCCGACCGCCTTGGCGTCTACCGCGCTGAAGAGCACATCGACAACCCCCTCGGCTACGGAGACGGCGTCGATGCACGCACTTTCGATAAGCGGTTGCGGGGTCCTGTAGATCCTATAGAAACTGAAATCGACCCCCGAACAGGTATGAAGAATTACATCGCGAACGAGAGCGGAAGCTGGGCGACAAGCGCAGGCTATCTACGATACAGTTTTGCACGATGTATCCATTATGGCCGCCTCTACACCAGTGGTTCCAAGAGCGGAAGAGAAGAGGACCTTTGTGAGGCACTGAGATGTCTCGGTCAGGCACTGCACACGTTGGAGGATTTCAGCGCCCATAGCAACTACTGCGAGCTGGCCCTCCGTGAGCTTGGCTATCACTCCGTATTCCCTCATTGTGGCTCGCAGACTGAGATCAAGCTTCGCGGCAAGCGGGTTTACCCCATCGTCACCGGTACCTTTGGAGCTGTCGATTTCCTGCATTCCGTTATTGGAGAAGCCTCAGATCACTTCACGCAGTCCGAAGTCGACGAGGTCGACGTTGCTCTTAAAAACGCCGAGGGTTCTTCGAGCGGCACCAAGAGCGGTGATAGATCTTTGCTGGGAGGTTTCTTGGGACTCAAGTCTGGTCCGGCGGACTTTATCGGTTTAGTTGGAAAGCTCCCGGGTGTCGGCGATGGTTTCGCCTCCCAGGCGAGGAGCCTCCAGGCCAATTCGGAGGCTCAGGAGCAGCGGAACAGGGGCTACTCTTCAACTCGAGGCGGAGGCGACTTAACTCGAGACAATGCTAACCAAGTGCCCGGCATGAGCCCTAACTTTGATCCTGTCAAGGTTGCCGGCCAGATCTACCCCATTCTTGAGTTCCGAGACAAGATTGTCAAGGCAATTAGCCGTGGTATCGCCAAGGTCCCCGGCCTCGAGAAATTGCTCGAGAAGATCGGCGAGACCTTGACTGCCTTCATCCTCGGCCTTCTGGCTCCTTTCATTCGACCGATCATCAACCAGGTCTCCAAGGTTCTCAAAGACGGGTCCTCGGGCATTATCACTGCCAGTGCCAAGTCTCAATACGAGCCATGGGACAACCCACGGTGCTCCGACCCAACTCATTCGATGCTGTCCAAGGACCATTTCACCAATATCCTGAACTCATGTGCCGGTCGCATCGCCGCCACCATTTTGCAATACACCGTCCCGTAAGTGATACTTCAAGTGTTAAACTGAACCTCTTTTTGTTTTTATTGCAAGGGCTAATAAACCACAGTCGGGTTCTCTATGCTTGGGAGAACCCTGGTGTTCCCGTCGATGAAGTTGTCAATGATGTCCTTCGTGCTTTCCATCATCCCGCTGCTCGCGACGACCATGTTGAGATACAGCGAGACATGTTCAAGACTGTCAAGAATTGGGCGGACGAACACCCCCGCCGCCACGAGCTTGCCCACCTCCTTTCCTCGGAGTCTGTCAAGAACCACAAGAACCACATTCTCAACCAGAAGTCTGCAAGCCGAGCCGGAGGCGGAGGCTGCAACCACGGGACGTTTGGCGATCTTTCTCAACTTGGTGGCCATGGCAAGGTGGCGGGCTCTTTGTGGTCCCAGGTCAAAACCCGCGATCTCGATGCCATGGAGGGCAAAGATGGCAACCCAGCCACTGGCTACCTGTCAGCCTCACCCGCACCGCCCGGCAGCCAGGCTTCGTTTGAATACGGCCAGAACCCCAACTACGCAGGATCTGACGCCGGACACTCGCAGCAGGGCCCTCCAGGCGGTTACAATGCTCCACCGCCGCAGTCTTCGTACGGTGGCTATGGTGCCCCTCCTCCGGCGCCTCAGGGATACGGAGCTCCGCCTCCTGGACAATATGGTGGTCCGCCCCCGGGGCAGTACGGCGCTCCTCCGCCCCAGCAATACGGGGGTCCAGGATACGGTGCCCCTCCGCCTCAACAATATGGAGGCCCAGGATACGGTGCTCCTCCTCCCCAGTATCCTCCGTACGGGCAGCAGGGCTATGGTGGACCTCCCCCGGATCAACAGCCCCCCTCCTCATGGGGTCAGTATCCGGGCCAGCGCCATGGGTATTAGTCAACGAAGTTTAAAGACCGAATCGGAAAGAAACCAGGCTGTACATTAACAGACAAGAAGTGACAGGCCTTGGAGTCTGTAGATTGGATCGACAAGACCTGGGACTAAAAGGACTTGGGAACGCTATATATAACGGCTGTTGTGATATCCAATACCACATAAATAGGAAATCACTTCCGGAGAGGAATGTCCCTATAATCATATGTGTTTTATCTGATATGAAAAGGTCGTATAAGATGTTCCGTATCACCCTATAGGCGGTGTTTCTGTGCTGCAGGGTAGGCATCTCCAATGACCCAGCTACTTGCCCGCCCGTTACTAATTAGGTGGATACGGAAGAAAAGACATTCAAGAAACTCCTCTAAGGAGTTGCCGTATTGCCATGCCTTCTTCTCGGTAGGGCTCAACTCGGCCCGGGTCTCCTCGAATTCTTCCGAAACCATGACTTCGCCTCTTCCCGAAACTGACTCACCCTATCGAGAGTTCCGTCGGGACCCAAACGGGCGCGATCAAGATGGAAACCCTATCTGGGCGCCTATGACCATGATTGATCGAGATGGTTATACTCTCTTTGAGGACGAATTCTTTGGCCTTTGATCGAGAATCATTCGTCGAAATGATATCACGGCTCTTGAGCAATATCTGACCATTGCACCGTGGGTCGTTCACCATGGGGATGCGCTTCCCTACTGGTACGATGTGTTTTACATCGCAGCCACTAATGGAAGTGTCGAGGCTCTCCAAACCCTTCTGGCTCTCTACTCGACACGCATTGACTCCACTCAAGGGATCACTTTTATTGAGCGCGGATATCTGCTGTTGAATGAGGCCGCCCTAGCCGGCCAGGTTGAGGTGGTGCAATTTTTACTCAATAACCAGCCACTATACGCCGACATCCACGCGCGAGATGGCCTAGGTTACACTGCGATAGCATCAGCCGCGAGTTGGAATACAACTAAACATCGCCACTGTTTCGACTGGTCCGAACCCTCCTTTGACGAACACGAGGCTGTAATGAATTTGCTGCTTGATCGGGGTGCTTGTGCCGCTGATACCGTTTTGTCGCTGAATCAGATGTTCATATCACCACCTGATACTGTTCTCACTTTGGCTGCACAATGGGCCGGTCCTGAGTTGATCAAGAGACTCATCGATGGCGGCGCTGATGTACATGCCAAGGTAAGACAAGTCGCAGAACATCACGAGCACTCTTAGACTTCTCTTGGATTGCGACCCCACGACAATCAACATCCAAGACATTGATGGAAATACACCCCTGCACTATGCCACTCGATATTTTGGTCGAAGAGGCAAACAGCACAACGCCGTCTTCAGATTTCTATGCGATAGAGGTTCAGATGCAAGCATACGCAACAACAAGGGAGAAACACCACTGCACACCTTGTTCCACCGCACCTTGTCGTACCACGACAGTATCCACATGTGCGTCGGCACAGCTGCTATAGCTATCTTACTAGCCCACGGTGCAAAAGTCACAGACGTCGATCATGCTGGAAATACACCCTTGCATTTTGCAGCCTGGAACCTGCGTCATGTCGATGCTGTATCCTTCTTACTCGAGCATGGTGCCGACGCTGCTATGAGAAACTCGAAGCAAAGCACGCCTCTTCACGAAGCTGCGCGGGGTATCTTTCGGACAGATGGAATAGTCAATATGACGGAGCAAATTATCAAAGCGCAAGACGATATGTTTGCGAGATTGGTCGAAGCTGGGGGAGTCGAACTGATGGACCAGCCAAATGCGGAGGGGAAATCTCCGCGACAAATTAGTCAAGAGATGAGGAATAAACGGAGAGAGAGCGAAGAAAGATCGATAGCGATCAGAAATGGTACCTTTATTAGAGGCAGAGGACGAGGGATGGGACGTGGTATGGGTCGAGGAATCCGTCAAGTTTAGTACATCCATCACGATCTCACCAGAAGCGCAAAAGGTTGTCGCATTCGATGCCATGGACCTGACACTCCCATCAATAGAACGTCCTGGTCTCTATCTAGCCATCGCAGTCGACACTGGGAGTGATTCAGCCCAACTTTACACTGCTGTCATCCCGTCTTCGCCGCTTAAGAGTGCTGAGTTCAGTGTACTCAAAGGTCAAGAATTTCTGACCTCGTTGTGTACCTTCGAAGAAATTGAATGGTTCTCTGTCCCAGATCCTCAAGGCCCGAAGTCTGTCGCAAGTTTGCTCTTGGGCTCCGCTCCAAGCAGGAGTCTCGTATATGCTCGTGAATTCGATGCTGCAGAGTCCAGCCATAACCGGGAGTCTGTCAACATAGATATCCACAGGTGACGCTAATGGTTCCTTCAGGGGCTTGTTTCTGTCGCTATGTTCTACTCCACCAACTCCTAAGCCCATGCTATAACCAGGAAAAGCAAGAAAGTACAGTGCTGGATATGCAAGACATGCTAGATGCTCATCTGAAAATATCCCTTCGCATCCCTCACGCTCAGGGTGCGATACCAAAAATCACGATTCGCGCCGGAGAGATCGAGACCGTTACCTCTTCCCCCGTCGCGGATCTTGCGCCTCCGCAATGCGCGCATCACGAATCTCCTTGGTGCCAAGGCTGCCCAGTCCACCCTCAGACCGGCGCTCCCAGCCGCCCAGGCGGACGACCTGGCAGGTCGCGTTGTCGCCATCAGAAGAAACCTCGGTGGCGTAAGAGACGACTTTGCGGGCGCCCTCCTCTGGCGTGCGCGCTTCCTTGACCACGTCGACGATCTCCTGGTCACTGAGAGTGCCCGAGATACCATCCGTCATAAGCACGATGAAGGAGTACTGGGCCGGACCCATCTCGACTCGGGTGAGCTCTGGTTCGGCCGAGACGCCGATGCGCTTGCTCTTCATGTCGCCAAAGGCACGGCTATTGGCCAATCCGGCGATGCGCTCCTCGCCAAAGCTATCACCCGAGACCATTGAACCGGCGGGCGCATAACGGCGTAGTCGTCGGCTCTCGGACGGGCTGCTGGGATGGTGATCCGACGTCAAGGGCTGGGCCAGGCCAGTGGCCGTGTCGCAAAGTAGGATGCGACTATCGCCGACGTGAGCGCAGAGCAGTGTGGAGTGGGCGGCAGGGTGCCAGAAGGGGGCCGGCGTGGGTGTGGAAATGAGAGCAACAGAGGCCGTGGACCCCCCTTTGAAGCGCGTTGGGCCCCCGATGCCATGTGCATTCGGCGTAGAGGGGTTGCCGAGGACTTCGTCGCTGTTCAGGGGGTTATCGCCAACTCTGGAATCGTCGGGGTCCCTCTTCCTCGCCTGGGCGGACACAAAGTCAAGATCGGCTCGCAAGAAGGCGTAGGCGAGAACCGATTCTATCGAGATCTTGCGCCCTTCTTCTGCCTCCTCTCTCGAGAGGACAAAGTGCTCAGGGTGGAAACGCCTGAAGTAGCCGCCAATAGTTTCTTTATACTCGTCCACCAGGCTCTTCTCCATGCGAATCGCCTTGGCAATGTCTGAGACTGCCGCAGGCGGTGAGACCGCGCTATGTATCGGCGCTCCATGCACAGGCTTGTCGGGGATACCGACATTGCTCTTTTCAGGAACATCCATATCCTTCTTAATCTCTTCAGGTCCTTTCATAGGCACTGAATTAAGAGCTTCCTTCTTAGTTGCCGGCGCCTTCGATGATGATAAGCGAGCCTGTTTGTGCTTGTGGTCATGGTGATGACTGTGGATGCTCTCACGACCCGGCTTCTTCTTGCGCAGGCTACTTTGTAGGCCAAACCCTTCAGACGCCCTTTCAATATAGCCGGGCAGTTCGTCCCGAACAAAATCAGCGCATTGGGTCCCTCCGTGGCCGTCAAAGACTCCGAAATAAAAGACCTGCGGGTCTCCCCAAGCGCTGTCCGCTGCCGTTGCCTCTCCAGGCTTTTGCTGTACGCTCCTTGGTGCCCGTTTTGCAAACGCCGGGAGGCTGATTGTGCCAGCTTGCTCTCTATCTTCATTATAGGGGCGGCTCCCGCGATCTGTTGCGACGCCCAGATGATGTTTCGCTCGGCGCATTGGAATCCGCACCACAGTCAGATCTCGGGTTGACGGGATGTATGGCGGGGCGACGGCGGGGGCTGACCCGGGGCTGGGAGTATGGGGAGTTGAGGCATCGCGAGGCAGTTTGTGGC